>VWZG01002742.1:636394-666618 GCA_013396735.1 Grallaria varia
TTGTGTTTTAGTTTATGGCCACTGCTCCTCGTCCTGCCGCTGGACGCCGCTGAAAAGGGTCTGGCACCTTCCCCTTGGCACCCACCCTTAAGATATTTACATGTATTGATGAGATCCCCTCTCAGTCTTCGCTGCTTTAGACTAAAGAAGACCCACGGTTTCTCCTCGTAACAGAGATGCTCCAGACAGACCTCTCATCACCTTTGTGGCCTCGGCAGGAGAACTGGACACGGCGCTCCAGGTGTGGCCTCCCTAGGACCGACTCTGCTTGGAGTCTGCCGTTCCTGANGTTTATGATGATGAATAAAACAAACCGTACGCAGACCGCGAGTCCCTGCCTGTGTTCGCAGCTCCAACCCCGAGGAAAACCGCGGCGCGACTGGGAGCGCCCGTGCTGGGGCTGGGAGGGAAGGAGCTGCTCCAGCTCCAGCTCCAGCCCCAGCCCCAGCCCCAGCTCCAGCTCCTGCCGCCGCAGCGATCCCGGGCAGGCGGGTGAGCCGCTTCCCCAGCCCAACCTGCCGCGTGGGCGGGCGTCCTTCCTCCTCCTCCTCCCCGTCCTCCCGGGCAGTGCAGGGGGTGCGGATGCGGGTCAAGCGAGACGCTGCCCAGATGTGGCGAGCTGAGGTACCAGGGGTGCAGGAGA
This sequence comes from Grallaria varia, assembly GCA_013396735.1. Taxonomy (NCBI): domain Eukaryota; kingdom Metazoa; phylum Chordata; class Aves; order Passeriformes; family Formicariidae; genus Grallaria; species Grallaria varia. The sequence continues at coordinate 637,038 of VWZG01002742.1, forward strand.
AGGGAAGGAAAACTCGCTCCCCTCCCTCGGCTGAAGAGCCTGGGAGGGATTCTCAGCGCCGCTCCCACCGAAGGGGCGGCGGTGCCAAAACGCGGCGCCCCGAAGCCCCCGCCGAGCCGAGGGGTGCGCGGGCGGGCGGTGGGACCTCCGAGTGCTGCTCCTGCCCGTTTCACAGCCCGAAAAGTGATGCCCTTTCTGTGCTTCCTCCTAAGGCGACCTGAGCTACAAATCCTATCCTGTCCCGGACGCAAGGAGCCTTTTGGTTTGTCTTCCAAATGAATCTATTTGATATCAACCCGAGGATCTGCTAATAAAGTAGTAGGAGAGTCTGCTCCTCCAAACTCTTCATTCAAGGAGTCTTCAGCTCTGTGTTTTTAAGGAGACTGCTTGTGTTAATAAGGATTAGAGGCGCTTCTAAAGGCTGTGGGGTCTTGTACCAGCTGTTTAACACACAGGCAAGTGTCTGAGTTTTATTGACAAAAGTCTCAGAGCCAACAAGGCAGCAGCAAAGATTTCTGAAGGAAAGATCATCTCAGGGATGATACACAAATAGATATTGAAATCTATACGTACATTTTAATGCTTCACATTCTCTGTGGTATAAAAAGCTGTCATTTGGTTAATTCTATGGAGGGAAAGGGAATGAATCTTTAAATTGGTAAAAATTCCTGCATTGTGAGATCTGCCACTAAAGAAACTCCAAAAATGATGATGGGTGTTTTGTCTGGGAAATAAAAATTGTGCCCTATTCTTGATACTGCACCATATTTGGGACAGAAGAGTTTGCATGTGCACCTCCCTGGCTGTGTTCACACACACAAAAAAGGTACAAACTCAACCCACAGTTTTTCTGAAGTGATGTGCAGTGTTCCTGGTAAGTGTGCTAAATATGATTTTAATATTTAATATTAACTATTCTACTTAATGGATTTATTATTACCATTGTTATTAAATACAGTTTTAACTTGTCTGTGGCCTGATTGGGGGATGCCATACTTTGTGCGTGTTGGTATTACATTTGCCGTGGGTTTTGGCCAAAAAGTAAAAGACACTCTACAACACTTTCCATTTCAGTGCTCATTCCATTGCCTTCCTACATAATTTTCTCACATTGTTACTTTCATCTATAGAGTGTATGTCAAGACTAGAACATTTCATGGCTGCTCTTCTGCTTGAAATTCCATCTCCTAAAAGAGGACTAAGCTCCTTTTTTCCTTTCTTTCCTCATTTCCCTTAGTTACATACATATGTTAGTTACATACATACATATTATTAGGAAGATATGCTGATCTCTAATTTGAGCAGCAAACATCTGCAGTTTATTCCTCAAAATCAGAAATGTTTAAAACTGTAGTCCTGACACATTCAGCCTCTCCAAAGCAACAGTGAGCTCGTGTGGTTAAACACACACTATATAATCTTGAAATTTTAATCTTGGAGTTTGCTGCTGCCAGCATTTCTTATGCATAGTTCACATTCCTCACATCTACTGCTTGAGCTTCCCTGTCTTTCTGAGTCACCTGTAGCCTAAAGTATTGTCTGCCCTCTTGTAAGGAAAATATAATTTTTATTTGAGCCTTTAAACTGGCTAATTACACATTTTCACCCATCAGTTTTACCTGCCTGCTTTTATGTATTCCCTGTCTTCATGGTTGGCCTTTAAGCTTTTCATTAGGCTATCTGCCACTAGGCAAAAGCAGAAATTAAATAAAGTCTGTAATTTTTTATGTACCTAGTGACTTGGAGCATGAGTTTTATTTGTGACCTCTCCTGTTATCTGAATAGAATGTAACATTTGTTCTTAATATTTTTTTGCTCTCTACTTTGTTTTAACATCACATTGGAAAGAAAATAAATAAAATTAATTGCAAAAATCCATCTTAATGGATTTCACATGTTTTCATATAAACTGCATAGTCCAATAGCCAGCCTATCCAGTTTGCCAGTGCAGACAGCATTGTCACATTGAATCCTGTCAGGTCTTCCTGTATTTCCTTACAGATAAAAAAATACTGCTTGACCAGTCTTGATTGTTAAAGGCAGTGGGGTACGTGCATTAGTCAAGGCAGGTAAAGTTCAGCAGACTGCCAGGTCAGTGTACCAAAGACAATTGTTTTAATTTGATTTTTGAGCCAGGTAAAACCAATGTTAAAATCTCCAGGTGATCTGTTCTCCATTTGGGCTGCTTTTATGTTCAAGCAACCATGCCAAAAACCCACCACCAAAGATCTGGAGAAACAGACTATGTTACATAAAAGTTATTTAAACTATAGCTGAGAATTGGGAATAAATGTTTTCTTAATCCTTTGTCCTGAGCTTCCCAAATATGGTTACAAGTCTAATGCTGGTTCTGTTTCCCACAATCAAAATGGAAATGTTGAGCTAAGGGAATGAAAAAATGCTTTCTCTAAACCTTACAGCCCAAAAGCCGGAGAGGTTTAGATTTGATAAAGATGAACTTAACCCCCAGATTGGGACTGAACCCCTAAGATTTTATGGAAAGGGCTAGTAAAGTCTCTGAAGTCCATTTTAAGAAAAATGTACTTCCTATTTAAATAATTTTTTAGATACTCCCATACGTGCTGGTTTAGAAGCTTTATTCAAATCTTCTGAACCCTCTATTGAGCCCTGATCAGACCCCACTGGGGATGCTGTGTCCCATTCCGGGCTCCCCAGTACAAGGAACATGTGGGCATACTGGAGCAGGTCCTGTGGTAGGCCACAGAGATGGTGAAGAGACTCGAGCATCTGATGTATGAGGAGATGCTGAGAGAGCTGAAGGGAGAGAAGCCTTGGGGGTATCTTTTCAATGTGCATTAATAGCTAGTGTGGGAGTGAAGTACAGCAGCTGAGGAACAGACCCACTGCCGGCTTGACTGCATCTGTTGTAAGAGTAATTTTTGGCAGCTGGAGTCATTACCCTTTTAAATTGCTGCAGATAATTCTGAACAGCGCTCATGGATCAGATCTTTTATGTAAAAGCCCCCATTTAGTTCATAGAGGATAAAAAAAGAAGTGTCCACAATAACTCATAACTTTCTTTTGCTTACACAGTTCAAATAAGTTGATGTGTTCAGTTTTGTTCAGGTTTGGGGAGGGCTTCATGACACCAAGTAATTTCAGAAAAGGTTTTGAATTAAGTACATTTTAGCAGTTAAATATTCTGCCTTTATGCAAAATGAGGGAAAAGATATAATATATAATGTTATAACTTCCTGTGACAAAATGCTTCTTTATCTTGATCTCGAGCATTGGAGGAGAAGAAATGGCCTCGAATTGTGCCGGAGAGGTTTAGATTTGATATTAGGAAAGGGTTGTCAAACTTTGGGACAGGGTGCTCAGGGAAGTGGTTGAGTCACCATCCCTGGAGGTATCTAAAAGACATGTAGATGTGGCACTGGGAGACATGGTTTAGTGGTGGACTGGGCAGTGCTGGGTTAAGGGTTGGACTTGATGATCTGAGAGGATTTTTTCCAGCCTAAATGATTAAGAGCTTCTTTAAAAATCTTTGACTAGAAATAAAAATCCAAATTAAAAAGCTGCTTTTAAATACGGTTGATCTTAAATATGAGATATCCTCTCAGTTTTTACAGAGAGCATAGTACTTCAAGAGAGGAATGTCATCCCAAAATAAAGATTAGCCTTGACAAAAGAGGAAGCTTTCTTTTGATCAGGTGTGGAGGCCTTTGGTACTGTTTTATTTTTTTAAATATACTACAGTGTATTTTTATAATGTAGAATTTTACTTTTTTTAGAATGTATTTTTTAAAATGCATATGCTGGGGTTTCTTCCTTTTTGTTTAGAAGTGTAATGAGTATATTCATTTATCAGCATCACATGTTCATCACTGGTGGATTGCTGCTATCAGTGTTTTTAGAAACAGAGCATTAATAAATAAATGCCTAATGAGTCCCAGCTAGGTGGCATTGGAAAATGCATTTCCATTCTCCAAGAATATTATGCAGGTATTGAGCTGAAAAGCTGCTTTAGTTCATCTTCAAAATGTCAGTGTAATTCCTTACACTCTCCAAGCTGTATCAGGAAATACCTCATGAACCTTTACCACAGCAAATTCTGAATAAATTTATGAAACACCTCATTGTGCACTGCTTTTAATGAGAACTCCTTACTTTTACTTTTGAGTCTACACCCTTATTTTGCTACTATTTTTCCCACTCCCTCATTTGTACTAAAAGGTATAATAGTTGTTGTGAAAGTCTCTTAAGAATCCAGTTTCTGGCAACACTGTAAGACATGTTTGCTTTGTTTTCTGCTTTGGTAGTAAACCCTATGTTGTTTTTGGGCAAAACAAAGGTGCCTGGCATCAGCAAACAGAAGACACTACAAATCACATTTCTTCACTAGGGCCCTGTTCACAGAAAGCCAACTTGAAATGCCATATTCATCAGATCAGATGTCTGTAAGCTTGCAGAGTGTGCTGGAGGGAGGTGCTTACCTTGCTGTGCTGGACCCAAAGGATTCCGTGAGCCTGTGGAAGCAGCTGCTCCCAGCCTGGCTGCAGCTGTGCCCATCCCTCATTGCACACAGCTTGCACCACAGTTGTTTCTCATGTACGGTTCAAACTCTCCGGCCAAGCCTGGCCCAAAAGAAGCATAAGATCCAGAAATAGCTCCATATTAGAGTTTTGAGAGGGATTATGAGAGGTTTTCTGCATAAAACTCTCGTATGATCCCAGAGGATGTTTTGAAATCCCCAACAAATTGCTTCTCACAGAGGCTGGATTAAGATCTGTGGAGTAAATGCAGTTACGGGCCTGTGCTACATCACAGAAAGGAATAAGTAACAAAAACTTGAATTATTATTATTATTATAGAAACAGCTCACTGTTGGTACATATTGTGATGCTTCAGTCTTTCAGTTCCATTGTATAGTTTGAACAACAGGGATTAGAGACGCTCCTGTAAAGAGCAATGAAGCTGGATAATCTCCCCCTGGCTTTTAGTACTTCTCTGGATCACAACACTAAAGTAAAAACAGAAGAGAACAGACAAGCCTGAGGATTTCAGCTAAGTCATTGTTTCCCAGGGACTGCATAGCAACTGGTGGCTACACAAAAACAGGGAAGAAAATAAGGGGGTTGGGATGTCTCTGAAAATTCATGCTGTATTTGGTTTTCTCCTTTTTGTGTTCTGTATTAATTTTGGCTCACCTGAAACTTTTCTATTATAGCTACTAATTCTTTTTAATTTTATCCATCACACATATTTTTTTGCTGTCTCATTTTCTTTTCAGTAAAGCTTCCCCTGAATTAATGCTTGCATAGGATTCAGAGGGAGGAGGCTCCGTTGGAGGGAGGAAATTTAATAGGGCAGTGTGTAGGAGGATGAGCAGGTCAAGGAAGAGGAGGTGAAGCTCATGATCTGTAAGGAAGGGGTGGTATCAAAATAATAAGGTGAATTAAACAGAAGAGAGAACAGCAGAAAGTGAAAGGAATGGAATGGAAGGACCCTGTTTTCATAAAAACAAGGATCAATGGCAAGGAAGTGTTCAGAGCAATAGTGAACTGAGGGAATCAGTGCTTTAGGAACAGAATGCAAACAGGAATAAAATATTTAGAAGTTTGCAGCATTTACCAGGCCGTTCCAAACTGCAGTGCCTTTCATTAGATTATCAAATCAGTCGTGTACCAAGGAACACTCTTTTACATCTTTACTTCCTTTAAGAAGTCACAAAGTGATCAAGGATTGTCTGGCTAGATTAAATGTGGTATTTTGCATATCAAGGCACTCAGACTGACTACTTTGCAGGGCAGCCAGGTGCTGAAAGACAGTTGCTTACTGTTAAGCATCAGGCACTGTGGAAGTCAGTATTTCCTCAAGATACAAATCTTTTACATAATCCTTTCTGTATTAACCCCTATGTCCTATCCCCACTCGATTTATGAAACCAGTGATTCACCACTGATCCGACTACTCCAGTTAGCACCAACTGAAAAGAGAAAAAACTTGTACGTCCACCTCAAAATGCTGCAAACATCTAGCTGTCTCCAGGGAAATAGGAGCTCCAGGAAAAATCTGGAATCTGGCAGCAGGGATTGGCGGTGACACTAGGACATAGAATTAAGGAATTAATTGAGCAAAGGTAGTTCGAAACAATTTCTGCAGCATTCTGTCCATCTTGGTCTGGCAACACTTGGCCAGATGGTAATACATTGATAAGAGGTGCTACTGACATTACAGCAATTAATCTTTAAAAGTACCAATAAGGGACACAAAGCCAGTCACAGCTGTTTCCTGGATGAATACTCTGTGTGAAATTTATCTACTTTATGTTAATGAGAGGTGAATTGTGGGACGAGTCAATTGAGTTGTGTAGTGACTTAAATATGATGTCAAATTATCACCCAAACTGTTGTTCATAATGTTATTACTAAATGCTGGACCACTGTATCTCTGCACCTGCCAGCCACCTACTCACCTGCCTCAGGGATAAGCGGATCTCTTTCTGTTAATGAGGATTAGACACCATTATGGAAACTATTGACTTACACATGCCCAGATCAATGAAATTAACTTGTGATATGCTGTTGTACTTCATTAAAAAAATATTCCAGCAATATCCTAGCACTTGAAAAACTTTCAAGACTTCTGATCCAGACTATGACCCACTCTAGCCGTGTTATCCCGACTGACTATCTAGAATTATCTTTCATTACTGCTATCTGCTGCAGAGTTTCCCAAGCGTACTTAAGGATTGTTTCATTGCACTGAATCAGGTACTAAAATGCTGATAAATGCAAAAAGGCACCAAATATCCAGAGGTTTTTCAAAACTTAGTCTCATAGTTCTCATATATCCTAAACTCACAGAGACATTTTCAAAAGAAAATGTTCCTGGAGGACTTTGGTTTTCACATTCTCATGTGGAGGGCTAGAGAGATGCTCAGTAGGACTGTTTTAATCAGCTATCTGTACCAGATGAAGAAGCTGTACACTTCAGGTCAGTGAAAACTGCCAAAGGAAGAGGAAAAGAGTAGAAGGTTAGCAATGCACATCTTATTTTCTTAATTTATGGTCCATTCACCAACGGACACTTTTTCATATGGGAGGAGAAGAGAGATGGGAGAATTCTGCAGAAACTATTGCACAATTGTGATTATCTAACAGCTGAATAGGCACTGGAAATCTTCAGACAGAGCTTCACACCTCATGGCACATGCCAGTGGTGGCACACAGACCGCTGCCAAGCAACATGCTAGCCGGGAAAGAGCCAAGAACTGCTGCTTTCAACAGCATCCTCAGGTACTGCAGATCCTCCCCTTCAGGGCAGGGTCCCCAGAGCACACAGACAGAGGGGTTTGCATAGGAACTAAATGAATCCTCCTTCAGTTAACACTCTTGGTGTGATTCACTTCCAGAGACCTCAGATAACTGAGGGAAGATTAACAGCCTAGATTATTCCACATCCTACACTTTGATAATTCTGAAGTGCCCAGGGTGGGTATTATTATTTTTTCAAGTATAGCTAATTTTGCATTAGAATAATATTTTTTTACTATTGTTAACTAATTCTTGCCTTTTTTTGAATTGTAAGTTTTTAATTACTCTGCCAGACTCAACACTAATGGTTTCCCCTTACATATAAAAAGCTACCTTTCTTCTGCATGTTTCCATTCCTTTGTTATGTTCTTATGAGCTTGCAAATCTGTAAGCACTTTCCTCCATTTGCAGGCCAATGCGGGAAGGTCAGGATGTTTATAAGGACCTGGAATTCTAAAAAATTCATTTTGTATTTTAGTTTTGATTATTGCCACTTAAGCATAATGACAACATCCATCCAGCAAAAAGCTCAGTTTCATTGGAAATTGCTTTTTTTCCCAGTGAACTGCTGCTAATCAAAAATGTATGAGCAATGTTTTCATAAGTAAAAAAAAAAAAAAAAGTAAAATAGTCTCATAAGTAAAATGAAATAAAAAATGGAGAGTGAACAACTTTCTGTTCTAACATGGCCATCTGTCATTTATAAAGACATCACCCCATTAACCTGTCTAATCAACTCCATTCTTTTTTCAAAGTTGGTTAGGTAAGTTTATGAGGAGATGTAGATGTTCTCTTGATTAAATCTGTTGTAGAACAGCCTCCCTGGTGTTCTGCTTTGTGTGCATTTACACATATAAAGGTAATTACAAGTACATATCACTACTGTAAATTCCATGCTTGTCATATTACAGTACATGACATTTTCATTTCCTCCTGGTGAAAATGAAATCCGATCTTTTCTGTTCAAGCAATAATGACCAATTAGAATTTGTTATTATTAATGTTTATCCTAAAGTACTCCAAGTCCTGAGGTGGTTTTCTGCTGGGCAGTTGAATTTATAACGTGGAAAAAAGGGGGTTGACATGTTGCTATGCCACCTCCAACCATTCCCCCTCAAGCCTGGTTGTTCCTTCAACAAACGGGGAGATCCTTGTGGAAAACCCGCAGTGCAAAGGAGAATATTAGCGAGCTCAAGTTTAGAGCTGAAATAACTGATTGTCCTCAGCAGAAATGTCTGTCTCTGAGCCTTCCTCCCTGACATTTTGCTTTTATCACAGGACCCCGTGCTCCTGCAAGGGACAGCAGCTCTGGGGAAGTCAGAGTCAGTTAAGTTGCCTTAGTCCTGATGCAATGTGGTCAGTTATCTGCATCGGGATTTCTTCAGTGCCTGCAGGTTCCCCCACTAATGAGGAAACTATTGCAAACTGACCCTTAGAAGAGCTGCCCAAGGAAGGAATTCAAATAACTGTGCTGTACTGGAACTACACCAGGGAGGCTTCTATAGCGTGCAGACAAAGTTTATGTAAATAGCTGAAATACTCAGTCTGTTTTAAAAACTTTACTAGTCACTTAAACAAGTCCCAAATAGGTTGTATTTGATGAAATGCCAGTTTTATCACTGCCAATTTCAGCATAAGAATTTTTTTTTAATTGCCTGACTCTTGTTTAAAAAAAAAACACGTCCTCAAATCCCGAGATTAGTAGATTTACACATGTGAAGGATTTCTTTAAAGATCCTCCAATGGTGATGGAAAGCACATTTTTTCTTAGAGGGGTTTCAGAACCAAATCTCTTAATTATATGTGAAATCTTCCCTCTAGAAAGCTTTCCTCTCTAGAGGTAACCTGAGAGATAGGCGACACACAAACTCTCGATGAAGAGAGGAGGAAAGGCAGTTCTATATCATATGTGGAGTGACAGAGGGAGGGTTAAAAGAGAGCAAGCAGTTGAAATTATGTCATGACACATCATATGATAGAAAGCAGATAACAACTTTTGGGATGCTCCATGTGGAAGGTGGAAACAGATCTCCTCTACTCTCACTGAAATGCTGTGGAGGAAGCTGGTAAAGAATCTGTTGAGGAATGTTACAGCTCAAGGAGTGGTCAGCATATCTCTTGACAGATCGCGAGGAATTAGAAATTCCAAATAGCCTAAAAATATTCAGACATAAATTAAATGCCCATAACCTTGTATCAAGCACAGAGACACAAGAATGGAGAATCTGACTGGCCACTTTTTCTTCTTTCTTCTTTCTCAGGTTATAAGCACTGGTATCACAGTCACAAACATAAAACGGCAGCTGTTTCATCCGCTTGTTCTTCCCTGAAGCTTATGCCACCTTCACAGTCTGACAGCAACTGGATGTAATACCATGCAACAGCTAAAATTCTAATTTGGTGCTGGCAATTTTAACAAATTAGTGGTTTTGCACAATTTGAGTTTTACTGGCTCTTCCTTTACAATTTTATTTTTTCTCAGAAGCGAAGGGAGCTCGTAGCAGCAGAAGCAGAGAATAGAAGCTGCAGTGGCAGACAAAATACTCTGAACTTCACCTTGTTCAGGTAGCTAGCAGACAGGATCTCATGAGAAGCTGTGGATGTCCCAACCCTGGAAGTGTCCACGGCCAGGCTAGATGGGGCTTTGAGCAGCCCAGTCTAGTGGGAAGTGTCCCTGCCCACAGCAGGGAGTTGGAACTGGATGATCTTTAAGGTCCCTTCCAAACCAAACCATTCTGTGAATCTATGATTCATGGGAAGGTGCTCTGAAGGGCAAAGGGCCACAGGGACTGGTCAGTCTTGGAGGCCAGCCTCCTGAAAGCACAAGGACAGTCCATCCCGAACTGCAGGACAATGGCTTAACACAGCAGGCAGCCAGACTGGTTGAACAGGAAATTTCTAACTCAGTTCAAATGTGAAAAGGAAGTGGATGGGGCTGGAAGTGGGGATGAGCTGAGCAGCAGAAATAGAAGTTTTGTGGCTCTGCAGGGATGGAGTTGGGTGTTACATGCTGTTGCACGTTGCCAGAGAGGCTGTGGAGTACCCAGCCTTGGAAATTTAAAAACCTTTAATACATAAGACCTTAAGCAACCTGATTGAACTTTCCAACCTAAATTACTCAATGGCTCCATACACTTCACAGAATCCAGAATCATGCAGGCCAGCCTAGACCACTCTGCTCAGGGCACTGTGCAGCTGAGTTTTTGCTATCTCTACAAAAAGGCTACTTACATTTTTAACTTAGTCATATGAATAGAACCTAATTTAAACTTTATCCCTTACTGTGTCATTTTTGGCAGTCCTTCTTTTCAATTTGTGTGAAATGTATGTACCAGTACGTGGGTTTCTTTCTTGGAGGGAATGTCAGTTTTTCAATTCAGGATCTGCATTGTCATGAGGATTTTAAAGATGGAATCAATTAACAGGGCTTAACTTAGGCTAAAATTGCTTTTTAAATGTAATACAGACCAGAGACTACCTTTTAGTTGTTTCTTCCTATGTGTATAGGCAGTTCATAAAAGTATAATATGATATTTTGAAATGAGAGGTAGTTCAAGTTATCGTTAAAAATTGTCTTATTTTGAATATTTGCTGTTATAAAAAAGATATTTAGAAATATACTCTGATATCCAAAAAAAAGCTCCTGTGTGTTGTTGGCATGATGAAAAATAAATTATATGAGTGTAGTATAGATTTTCTGCAATCTGCACTTCACTGCACTTCTTATTCAACATTTTATATAAATTGCTCTAAAAATACTTACAGTAGGGAAGTGAACTAGATGACTTCTTGATGGCACTTCCTGTAAAATATATCTGTGATTTCTTTGTCAGGATATCACATTATTACAGGTCTGAGCCCAGGGTTGAGGAGTCTTTCTGGATAAGTCCATGCCTATTGAAATGAACTGAGGTGTCTCTAGTTAGATCGTTGGATTTAGCTGAAAGAGATGCAAAAAAGAAGGCTTAGGTGCAGAAATAAAGGTTTACATGTTCTGGTAGCGCAGCTGGACTGGTTTTGATGACAATGTTCTGGATGGTTATTTCCTTCTCTTTTATTTTAAGCACACTTTCAGTAGCATGGCAAAGGTATCCATTTCAGACAGATCTCTCTTTTCCAACTTCGATTTGTATCTTAGAAGGATACAAAATTAAAATAGATGTTATCAGATGTTAGCATATAACCTCACTGTTTGAATTTAATAAATATTGCAAATTAGAGTCTTGCTTAAAGAAAGGAGCAAAAATTGAATAAAGGGTTTGTGATTTAGCTGTAAAAATTAACTGTAAGTATCCACACATTTGTAAAGGCTTGAATTCCAGTGTTACACAAGTGTGAATGTTGTTGGGGACTGAATATAGTATTATTCTAGTGCTAAGTCTATTTTCTGCATTTTGAGAAAGAATTTTCCACTGCCAAATTTCCTACACCACTTGCTAGTCTCAAATATTTTGGAGGCTCCCATCATCTTAGTCCAAGCTGTAAAAGGGATGACTTGGCCCTGGGAGTGCATTACGTGCCAGCTCCTATGACACTTTAGACACCTGGTAGTCTGAAGAGTACAATTTGAAAACACTTATGTGAGCAAATAACCATGTTCTCCACTTACTAAATTTATGTAACGAGCCACATTGTAAAATTATACTGCAAGCCATTTGTGAGCCTTGAGATGAAACATGCTACTCTTCAAATAATGCTGTACAGTGAAATACTGATACCTTGAAAGGGAAAAAAATGACAGAAATGTCTTAATTTAACTGTGGCATCTGATCTTTCATATTTTTAACATATTGGCCTTGTACAACTGATGATTGGGTAAATAGACATTCGGGCATATGCCTTTTAGACAAAAACTTTTAAAGTCTCATTTTCTTAATTTGAAGTGGGTGCTGGATAAAATGCATGAGGAAAGTCAGATTTTTCTGCCAACTACAGCATAGTGGAAATCTTCTTGCATAATGAAGTGTTAACTAAGTCATGCTTTTGGAGAATGATTTAAAGTGTGATTCCAGCACCAAGAGACTGCAAAAAAAGCAGGGCTCCATGGTGTCTCAGTAATTTCAGCAAAAGATATGCTGAGTTTGCAAGGGAAAAAGGTGGGAATGTTTGGTTTGGGATTTTGTCCCCCTCTTAATTTCCAGTTCTCCAAACTCCTCCTTTGGGGATTTTACATCTCATGCATCATTAGATGGAATAAATTATCATCAAACTAAATTGCATGATTAAGTATTGCTGAGTTGGCAGCAGAGGGGGAGAAACTTTAACCTGCACCATAGACAAATTTGGTGGGAAATAACTGATAAAGAACTGCTCAATCACCTCACTAGGGCTCTTTCACAAAATAATCTTTTATGGAAGAATCAGAGCTTTCAGACAAGCATAATGAGCAAAAACAAACTTGTATAAAAAGATGCATGATGTCCCAGTTTCAGGAAAACTCACTAGCAGTTTTATGGATAAATTTCAGATTGTTCTATCAAACATCAGGGAATAAAACAGAGAATTGAGAAACACACACCAAAAAAATTGATAATCAAACATTTGCTTAGGAAAATAAAAAAAGAGAAAAAGTAGAGAGAATACATAGGAATGCTCTAAAACAGGTAAATCTGAATAATCCACTAAAGTATAATCTAAAAAGGCAGAGGATTATGGAGCACAGGCACTATCTGTCTCCCTACCCTGTTTAATTTGCAGAAGTGAAAAATTAAAAGGCAGCGTATAACATCTGCTCTCTATTCCCTACAGAGACCAGATTTAATTGTACTTATACTAAGAGACCATTATTTTTGCCTAAACAGCTTTCTGCTCTTTCAACCAGAACACTCTCAGTGCCTCGGCTCTGCCTGTGCACAATCTCTCCAGCCCACCCTCCAACGCAGCAGCAGCAGCAGCAGCGGATGGGGATTTTGGGGGAGTGGGCAGAAGTGGCCTATTCCCAGGGAAGGGAAGCTCCTTTCCCATTCCCCACTGCTGGGGCAGGGGGAGAGCTGCAAGGACAGGCTGTGACCTCAGCAGGGAATGTAAGAGGTGAGAGGGGCTAGAAATGCAGAGTGCTCCCTGTTATTATGAATGCTGGGAAGTGATCCATACTAGCAGTAGTTTTTTCTCCATAATTTATGTGTTATGCCATCATGTTTTGCTACAGTGGGATTCAAACTATTTGAAGCATTTTTAATTAACGAGGACCCATAAAAGAAAAAAGCTATATCCGTTCAAGAAAATGGGACAACAGGGAGCCAGGGTTCTAAGGAAAATATTGTCAATGAGGCATAAAGCTGCCTGAGTCCTGACTTACACTGCGGTGTAAATATTTAGGGCGAGCTAAATAACGTAAATCTGAAGCAAAATCAAAAGCTGAACATTAAATAGTCTGTAACAGTGCTATGGAAAAGCATATACTCACCAAGAATGGACACAGTCTGGCAAAACACTTGGACTATGATTTTTTTCTGCCTAAGTTACACCTGAACTCTTGACTAATGTTACTCCAAATGAAATTTAGGTTTGACTAATCTATTCCTTAATACCTGCTTGTTGTCAGCAAAAGTAAAGAGTTATAACTAACAAAATTAAATATTGTTTTCCTAAATGAGAGGCTTTTACGTATAAAGCTAACTGCAGTGAATTTGCCATGGGTCGGGCCACCAGGATCTAGCTCACTCTGCAGAGGTACAAAGTTGGTTTTGGCTTTTTTGCTGTGCAAGTTATTTCTGTAGATTTACCCTGTCTGTAAGATTTACTAAACTGGAAGTGCAAAAACTGTTGTAGGAGCTATCTGAGAAGGAGAGAGGAGAATTTAAAACAAAGAGCTTGTGTTTTCGTTTGCTTGTAAGGTAAAAGCAAAGGAAAATTTGGGGATTGTGAGTATTGTGTATGCTTTAGGACAGCTAAAATAAAAGGGAAGATTGCTTTTTTTACATCTGGAAGGAATAATTGTCTTGATTCAGATACTAAGTAATATGCTGATAATTCCTTCCTCGAATATGGAGTACATAAATAAGTTATACAAGAATACTGATTTTGTTGTGCAGTATATTCATAAATATTAGATAAAAAAGAATCTCAGTTACAGAGAGCAACAAAAGCTAGTACAGTCTCTTGAGTTTTCCTTTTATTAAAATAAATTAGTAGTCTTGCTTGTGTTCTTAATTTCTATTCAGAAGTTAAACATGTTTAAGTAAATTGACTGCATAGATCTTCAAAAGAAAGAAAGGCCCAACACCACCACTGTGAGATTTATGGAGAAAGTTTCTTGGTTTTATCTGGTGGATTAAACAGTATATGCTAAATAAAACATGGTTTCTGTTGATTACTTGATAATAGCTTGCATGGTCTGTGTATAAAAAAAAAATGGCAGGTTTTTATAACACAGGTTTTTTTGGCAGGAACTGCTAGTTTTCACTGGTGGTTTAAAAAAAAACAATAGGTACCACAAAGTTAAATTTCTTAGGGACAGTTAAAAATATCTTTGACACATGTAGCAATAAGAAAGTGTTATCCAAAGCTTGATTATTTGGATAGAATTAAAAGAAATCCATGTTTTTTAGACTGGAAACCTGAAAGGACAGACGGGACAAGACTCTCCCCCATTATTTCAGAAATACTCATAGTGTTGACTGAGCTCTGCAGCCTTGGCGCTCTGTGACTTTAAGGGTGCCCTTCTCTTTGTCTGTGCTATGTGATAAGAGTAGTGACTTCTCCTTCCTTATAACCTGCATAAAGATGGTTGGGACTGATTTGATTTGATTTAGGGAAGCTGAGATCAAGATAGTTCCTGGTACTTCCATTGTGCTTCTCTTATATAACAATTTCTAGAAAAAGGCACTACAGAAACCCTTCACATTGAGGAAACTGATTGCAAAGGCCAGTAAGTTTGGGTTCTAGAGGCAAAATCTTTAAGCAGTTAATCAGTTTCACGGGAAATGGACAAAGAAGAAGACAGGAGCTGTTGCTCCCAATGATTTACAGGGAGATAAATAACACATCCTGGCTTCTGAATTACTAAATCACATTTATTCCTGGGTAGAGGAACCCTTACTAAGGAGACAAATAGTTCCTTTTCCCACAAAGTCTTTCTGCTAGAAATAGAGATGCTAAACCTTAGTAACTGAAGTAAGAACTTCTTCACACTTACCTTTCAAACATATATTTCATAACCAGTTTTGACCATAGGAAATTATTTTGTCTGACACGGTGGATATAAAAACCACATGCACAGCTTACCTTCCCTTCTGTCTCCTGCCAGTCACCAGGCATCTGCCTCATGGGTTGGTTGGTCCGATGGGCCAGTGGGCAGGAATTGCTCTGTTTCTTACAGAATCTGGTGAAGCTACTTTGTTTAGAGTGGTAGCAAAGTTTAATGATCCTTACCCTTTACTCCACACTGGTGATGCCACACCTGCAGAACTGTGGCTCAGCTTTGACCAGGGGCAGATCTTCCTTGCATCCTACTGGAACCGGCTCTGTCTGCCACAGAAGCCACCCCTGCACCTCTGCTCCTGCCAAAACCTTGACACATGAACTCAATACAGAAAAAAAAAAAAAAAAAAGAATATAAAAAGTGAGAGGCTACAAGAAACATAGGCAAGAATTTAAAAATATGTTAAACTACATGGGGTGAGACGTTGAAAGAAAATTTTAAAAGCGATAAGAGACAAAATATAGCAGGAGGAATTCATCAGTGATCTGTAAAAGGGGACTGAGTGCACCCTCAGTCAGTTCGCAGTTGACACACAGTTGGGTAAGAGTGTTGATCTGCTGGAGGGCAGGAAGACTTTGCAGCGGGATCTGGACAGGCTGGATTGATGGGTCAAGGCCAATGGCATGAGGTTCAAAAGGGTGAAATGATTGCAACAGCCCCATCCAGAGCTACAGGACGGGGGCACAGTGGCTGGAAAGCTGTTTGTCAGAAAAGGACCTGGAGGAGCAGGTCAGCTGAAGAACATGAGCCAGCAGAGTGCCCAGCTGGCCAAGAAGGCCAATGGCCTCCTGGTCTGTATCACAAATGGCCAACAGGACGAGGGAAGTGATTGTCCCCCTGTACTCAGCACTGGTGAGGCCACACCTCAATGGCTGTGTCTAGTTCTGGGCCCCTCAATAAGACATGGAGGTGCTGAAGCAAGTCCAGAGAAGGACAACAAATGTGGTGAAGGGACTGGAGCAGCTGAGGGAGCTGGGGGTGTTCAGCCTGGAGAAAGGGATGCTCAAGGGGACCTTCTCACTCTCTACGAGTATCTGAAAGGAGGCTGTAGCCAGAAGGGGGTCAGTCTCTTTTCCCAGGTAATAAACGACAGGACAAGAGGAAATGGCCTCAAGCTGTGCCAGGGGAGGTTGAGATTGGAGAATTAGGGAAAATATCTTCATCAAAAGGGCTGCCAAGTATTGGAACAGGGCAGTGGCTGAGTCACCATCCCTGGAAGGGTTTATAAGACACGCAGATATGATACTTGGGGACACGGTGTAGCGGTGGGCTCAGCCGTCCTGGGTTAAGCGGTTGGACTCGATGACATTATATCGCAAAGCTCCTTTCCAGCCGGAAGGATCCCGTGAGCACGAGCTCGGGGCGGCGGGCGGGGGGCANCGCGGGGTGGGGGGGGAGGGGTAAATCGCAGCTGACGCCGTTTCGTCGCTCTCTCGGGGCAGGAAAAACTTCCAAGGCAGGAAGGGAAAGGAATGAAGTGCCTTGGGGCGCTGGTTTTGCGGTCACGTGGCTCAAGCGCGCTACAAACAGCTTTGCTGAACAGCATTAAGGGGGATAAACAGAAACAGAGGCAGGCTGCGCTCCGAGGGGGAAGGAGGAAGGAGGCTGCGTGGTGTCCCGCGTTAACACGCTCCTCAGAAGGTTTGTCCCGGCACGCCAGGGAGTCCCTGCCCAAGAGCAGCGCCCCAGCTATTTCAGGCCGCCAGCAAGGCAGACGGGTGTTAGGGCGTGGAAGGCAGGTCTTACATGGGAATTACTCTGAGATATTTAAATTAACTTAGTACTACTGTCTTAGTCCTTTTCCCATCTAGGGAGTTAAAAATTTCCCGTTTCTGCTAGAGTATCCTCGAGCCCTTGGTATCTGCTGGGTGCCTCAGCAGCTCAATGCACCACCGCGCTGCAGGAGCACTGCAGTGTTGTGTCTCTCCTGTTACTTCACTTGCTGGGGAGTTTTGTTTTCCACCTTTCTTCCATAAAGTGAACAGCAGAAGATGAGCCATCCAAGCAGCTTTTTTGGCCTTACTGCAGCTTTCTCTTGTCTTTGTGAGCCAGCTGGGTGGGTATGCAGACGCTACACCTGCCTCCCCAGACGAGAAAGGCTGCACACAGAGGTCTTTGTGCAGCAGCCGACCTTCAAGGAGTTTCTTCACGGGACGCAGCATCTTTCACTCACCTGGCCTTAGAGTGGTACTTGCTAGTCCTGGGATCTGTGCTTCTGGGCCAAACGTACAGGCCCTGGGACTTGCACAGTATTCCAGCCTCCTCGTGCCTCTGAGGATGGCTTTGGGCCTGCAGTCCAGGGAAGGAAACCTTTCCCAACTTTTTCCCCATGCACAGGTGAAGACCCAATGCAAAGGTCTTGCTGTGGCAGAGTTGGCCGAGAGTGGGATATCCGGGGAACCCAGATACCTGAACTACTCCTGTCTGGGGGCACCACCCTGTGGGCTTCCCTCAGAAACCAACCTGAAGCTGGGAATTCAAAAATGGGTTTTCCAACCGATGGCTCCTGCTCCTGTGGCACTGTACAGCTGATCCTTAAGAGAGCTTCCAATGGGGGGACCCACAGCCCAGCCAGACATGGGACCCAACAGTGGAGATCTCATCTGTCACCCAAGGGCTGCAGATCTCAGCAGGACTTGGCTGGTACTTGTGCTTTGTGCTCTTTTTCTTCATGGAGTTAGCCTTCACAGAGTCTTTTCAATAAAAGGGAAATACTTTCTAATATGAATCAGTGCAATAGGAATTGCAGTGCCACTTATTTGACTGACCTGGGGATCATGTTTCGGGATTTATTTCTGTACCAGAGTCCACAGTTATATTTAATGTGCCCTTTGGATGCTCACTGGGAACAAGGAAGGCAGATGAGCAGACACATGTCCTAGAAGAACTGCTGAGTTCAGAGCTGGTCCTGATGACTAGCAGCAAGACACGAAAGTAATTCTGTCAGTGGGTAATGCATTTACAAATATATTGTGTTCCCAATGGAGCCCTGTACAGACAAGGGCATGAGGGAGGATAGCTCTGAGGGGAGACAGATTGTTACCCATATAATGATTCAAGGAGAGGGCATTAGAATAACTTTGAAGCCCGTCTGTCATCTCACCCCAGCTTTTGCTGTTGCCCAAGATATATATGAGCTGTAAATACTCAGACACCCCTTAGTCTGGCCTTTGGGTGGTTTTTGCTTTCTTCCTCAATAAGGCACTGTTGTCTTCAGTATTCCCATAAAACACTCTCCATAAAATGCAGTTTTAAATACAGCACATTTAAAGTGCTGGGCAGTGAGCTGGTGTTGTCCAAAGAAGTGAAGTGGGTGGATATAGCACTACTTTGCCCTCAGACTGCAGAGAAACCTGGCAGTCCCATTTTGGTGAAGTACCAATGTCTGGACCAATGTTTAGACTAGCCAGGGAATACTTGCTGAATAGGTAGGAAGGCACAGGATAAAAAGCTATCTCAATGCGTGACTGTGGTCCTGCATTTGAAATTCTGCACCTGTGTTATGGTTTAACCCCACCCAGCAACTCAGCCCTGCTCGCTCACTCCCCTTCCCTGGTAAGATGGGGAGAGAATCAGAGGAGTAAAAGTGAGAAAACTTGTGGGTTGAGATAAAGACAGTTCAATAGGTAAAGCAAAAGCTCTACACACAAACAAAATGAAACAAGGAATTAATTCACTGCTTCCCATGGGCAGGCAGGTGCTCAGCCATCTCCAGGAGAGCAGGCACCCATTTTGTGTAACAGTGACCTGGGAAGACAAATGCTATCACTCAATGTCCCTTCCTCCTTTTTCCCTCAGCTTTATATGCTGACCATGACACCATATGGTGTGGGAAATCCCTTTGGTCATTTGGGGTTGGCTGTCCTGGCTGTGTCCCCTCCCAACCCCTTGTGTACCCCCAGCATCATTGCTGGTGGGATGGGGTGAGGAGCAGAAAATGCCTTGGCTTTGTGCAAGCCCTGCTCAGCAATAACTAAAACATCCCTGTGTTATCAACGCTGTTTCCAGCACAAATCCAAAACCAACTGCTGTGAAGAAAATTAACTCTACCCCAACCAAAACCAGCACAGCCTGGTTCTGTGAAAGGTCACAGTTCTCAAGAAGAAGGTACAAGGAAGTCCCCTAACAGCAACACCTAACCAAACTTTTTCTTTCAGCACCCAAGAGAGACACAATGTGAGACTCAAAAGGTAACACCTTCACTCATCGAGGATGAAAATAAAACCAAATGGGTAAGTTACCTGGAAATCTCCAAAGCAATCCAGTCATTCCAGATTAATACCTTCACAGCATGACAGACAGGTTTTCTTGGTATCAGGCAATTAAATCTTTATCAAGGTGTAAATCCAAATGCCAGCTTACAAATTACTATCATAAAACCTTGCTGGAGGTTATGTTTCCCTGTTTCTTTTCTACAGCTTATTAACTGTATCTTTCTGGAATATGCTGGGTTAGATTTGTCATAGAGTAAAGCAGAAACTGAATTCAGGTATATGGACAAGTCCTAAAATATTGGAAATAATATTGTTAACATTTGTTAAAGCTGCTTGTGCCTTCATTCATTGCATATTACATCCACTTGAATGCATTTGGTGTTATTATGTAGATGTATGCACAGACATAAAACTGCCAGATGAGTTACAGCTACTCCCTGCATTTGTCTTCCAAGAGGCTGAAGGTCTATCCTGTCAGCTGGACTGTCCTCCTGTAACTGATATCCCCCTCCCGGATTTATACCTGTTGGGAAAGTGTCCAAGAAGGAGCTGGGCATCTGCCAGCTTGCTGATTTCTTACTGTCATAGACTGAGATCTGTGAAATTAGACTTTGCTGGCCTACTGGATTACTTAAGTGCATTACCTTCCCCTTTGAGGCAAACAAATTAAATTTGCTGCTGCTGGTGTATACTATGTTACACTGGGCACCCTGCCTTTTCTTTATTCCAGCCTTACAGCTGGAAAAACATTCATTGAAGGAAGATGGTAACATACTGTCTGCATTAAGTGACATTATACTGTGCAGGTCCTGCTGGAGTCCTGTTAAGCTTTATCTCCTTTATGTTATTTCTAGTCAGATGTTTCAGAAATTTCAGTAAGAAATACAGAAAATATTTTGCATGGCTTTGTCAAATATTTTGAATGTAGTTTGTGCAAGGGTCAGGTGTTCCTATGTGGTCAACGTTTAATAACAAGCAACATTTAATAACATGCCATTTAAAATGGGTTACTTAAAAGAAATCTAAAAGTGCTGCTTTTCCAAAGGTTCGCACAGTAATCTGCTGAATTCAGAAACAGGTACATTGCCACTGTTGTGGTACGAAGAGGCTTCAGTGCTGAGGCAAAGGAAAGAGGGATGAGGCGCCTGTGGAGAGGAGGAAGTATAAATCTTGCAGAAGCAGCAGGCAACTCAACTCACCTTGCACAAGGTATGAATGCTGACCCTGACAGCTGGAATTCTGGTCTTGGCTCGCGTGAAATGAAGACCTGGGGTCCATGTCTCCTGTGTGTCAGGAGCATGGGCTATCAGTCCCTGCAGAGATGTCTCTTTTCCAACTGCCCAGACTCTCCTTATGGACGCTACAACACATGGAAAGGATCCTCCACTCCAGCTCCACAGTTTCAGTCCAGACCTAAAGCAGCATGTTGGAAAAGGTGCGCTGTAGGATCTCATTCACTGTTCATACTGTGATTTAGGATTAACAGCTGTTAGGACAGCAGCAGAATATGTACATGGTTTTGTTTGTTGCAAGGGCATTTAAAAACAGACCTTGTAAATCCTCAAACAACGGAGGTGTTGGCCAAGCCCAACTGCAGTGTAACAGAGGACTCTGGCAGCCATAGCTGGAGCAAGTTACATGTGCTTTCATGGAGCATTTTGGCTGGTTCTGTGTTACAGTAAAAACTTTACTGGTGTCAGTAAGAACTTTTTTATTACTATGAGATGATACCGCCCTCCAAAAAAAAGAAAAGAAAAAGAAAAAATTCTGGAAAAAAGAAAAAGCACTGAGTGTCATTAATCCCCTATGGAAATGGATTGTTGAAAAAGCATCATGGCTTGTGAACACAAACACTAATCAAAAGCACTATACTTTGAGCAAGATACACGGGATGTACCTGGCAGTACCATGTTTCGCTAAGGAACGGTTGCCCTTCCGTGTGTTGCACCTCTCCAAGGGGTGGTCTGACATGTTCATGCATTTTCTTATTTGTGGCACCAAACATAAAACATGTTTTTGCTTATTTCAATACATGGGCCAAGCCATGCTGGGAAAACTGTCATTTTATGGTGGTGTAGAAAAAGATGAGACCCTAAATACAGGCTGGGGGCAACCTGGAATCCCAAATGAGACAAAGAACATAATCATGCACAGAGGCAACTGTGCAAAATGATTAACCTGAAAAGCAAAGGCCAAATGGGTTGAGCAGCTCACAAGTGTCTCCAAGAGCACAGATCCAAGGCGTGTGGAGTTAGCACCCATGGAAACCTGTGAGGGAACACTCCTGTTTACTAAGGAATAACCTCCATTGTTTCAGTATTCATTCATGACCTGACCTGGGCTAGGCTTGCCCTGAATACAATAGGTGACTGAATCAGGATGTGTTTACCTCCTCAAAATTATCATTCCCTTAGCTAGATGCAAAAAACAGGTAGCCTCTGCCACCATCTGACAGTAAAGCCAGGAATTAAGAGCATTCTTCATTTTTATTTTCATTAATACTTACCATTGTATTTGCAACTCTTTTCAAAACTGGCTTCTGAATTACCCTCCACTTGGTCTTGAAAATATTCAAATAGTATTCCTAAATATCATCCAAGGTAGTTAATCCTGCTCAGGTGAATAGATGCAAGGAGAGTAAGCACAGTGTGACATTTAACAGTGTAACCATGACACCTCCACTCTGTGAATGAAATTAAATGCAAATATTATCTCTTTCCTTTCCCTGTGTTGCGTTGTCCTGAGAACTAAGCAGTCCTTTTCCTTCAAATGTTGACAATGTAATTTGCATCATTCAAGGAGCAAAAACATTGAATTTTAAAATAACGAAAAATGGAAGAAGATGATGACAGCAGCAAGTAGTCTGCAAGTGCAGAATCACAGCAACAATGTTGCACCCCAGATTCCCTGTACCTGTAATGTGCCCATACAGAAGGCAGATGGCAAAGCAGTCACAGATCACACGCAGAACATTGCTCACACACAGTACTTCTCATGCCAAAACCAAAGATTACAAGTGGCTGAGGCTTTTATTCAGTGCTGGACATGACTTTGAACACATCCATCTTCCTGTGGACCCAATGCAGTCCATGCTAAGTCAACATGAGAATTCTCAGAAGCTCCCATATGCTTTGGGTCAGGTCCTGCAAGTTCACATATTCACTCATAAACACAAGATTTCATGAAATCATCTACATTACAAAATTATGCTACCGGCCTTCATCTTGCATGTGGGCCCTGTGCTTTTTGGTTTTTTTACAGACATGTAATTTAATTTGAAAATTGCCTCAGTTTTTGTCTTACAGAAGGGGCATGGGTTTATAACACTGAATGCCTATTATTGTATTCTTCCTATTTGCTCTTAAGGTGGAGCATAACCCTCCCTATAATAGGATAATGGATTAACAAGTAAGCAAAGATGGGTACAGCATCAACAGGAAATACAAACTGCTGTTGAGTACAATAACGCCACAGACAGGGTCACATATGAGCTGATTTCTGCATTTCTACCTTGAGAAATTTTTGCTGATTTCTGCCTTCAAAAGCAGGAATACAAAGTACCAGCTACTTTCAAAAAATACTCCTTTTCTGTGTCAGTTACAGAAAAGCCTTTCTCTTGAGAGTTACAGAAAGAAAAGCATGGCCAAACAAGAAGCTATTCCTACAGAGTAGGCTTACCTAAAGAAACAAAAGTATCAGAATCTCTTAGAGGATGCTTGTCAGCAAATACCTTGCTTTAGCACCCTATTTTCCAAGCTGCCCCAAAAAGGATACCACAGCCCAGCTATGAAAGTCAACAGGCACGGGCAGTTTCAGACCAATAATGCAGTCACTGTCACAAATGCGGGCACTGGGAGCCCCTCTTTTTCCCTCTTGAATACCTGCTCCAATTTTTAGCTCTGGCACAGAAGACAGAAAAGCTGCTTGTCTCTCAAAGCAACACCCTGATTAATTCATTTAGTAGTCTATCAGTAAAACTTGGTCTTTCCCACCACACTCAGAAACCCAGACCTCAGAGGTGCAAGGGTAAAACAAAAGAACCCACCCTACTCAGCACTGAACCTGCCTCTGTGCCTCACATAAAGGCTTTGCAGCAAGGCAGCAAACGCACAGCACGGGAGGGCATCAGGAGAAAACTACTCTCATTCCTTTTTACTCTATGGCAGCAGGAAAAAGCTTTAAACTTCCAGCCAGAAATGATGATAATTCTGCCCCCAGAGACCCCAGCACTGCTGGGGCATCTGATCAGGCTCTCACAGGGATGGTGACAAACACCAGGCAAATGCCCTGCATTATGATCACTGTTAAACACGTTTCCCATGAGCAGCATTTGTTTTCTTTAAGATTCTCAAGTCAGCTCTGCTGAAGCTGCCTTAAATACCAGATGCCCATAGGAAATAGGGATGGCAATTCAAATCAGAATACATTACTCTAAAGCCTTGGAGGAGAGCAGAAAAGGTGCTTCTTTTTATAATTCACTAAATTATATAATTTATATAATGACACCTCCTGGATTCTCCACCATTAATGGCTTTGCATTCCTACATAAATACTACATGTGGGATCGAAAGATAAATTACATGATGCCCCAGACCACTGAAATATAAGAAAAGAAAAAGAATATGGGCTTGGCTCAGTTAAGAGCTGTGCTTGATACTTCTTTTAAAGTGGAACTACAGGTCACTAGCATTTTCTTGGGATGGGGGGATGGAGGACAGATGAGTGAGATATAACACCCCCCCCCCATTCTTCGGGGTTGCTGGATGAGAGAGCAGCCAATAGTGAGCCCAGCCAGCTCCTCCACCCATCAGGACGCCTATACAAGCTCCCCACCAAGAGGTGTGTCCTTGCCTGCGTGGAGAAAAGTCTGGCAGGCAGAGAGCTTCCCTCTGTGCTCCAGGGCTGTTGGACAGCAAGGAACTGCGCAAGACCTGGCAGCATCTTAAACAAGTGCCTTTAGTATTGCAAAGCTGGTCCAGATCCAACAGGATACTTAATAGCATGTGTCCATCTCTAAAGAAGAGTGGTTACTAAGGAAACCACTTAAAAGTCTACTTTAAAATACTTGCTACGTATTCAAAAGCCAGAGCAATTTCCTGCTGTCAAATTACAACAGCTCTTCAAAGATCATTAGGAATATTCTTTAATGATTAAGACAGAAATACCGATGTGGTCCTTCTCAGCAGATGGATGACTCAATTCTGGTCCAGGATGTTATCTTTGTAAAACTGAAGTTTCCTCACTGAAACAAAATCAGCTGTGCTACTGCGCAGCCATTCCAGAGATCATATTTTTCAACTACATATTCCTAATGCAAAGTTATCATGTCTGACATCCTAATATTTTGAAATATCACAATTTCTAACTTATGATACCTCCCAAGAGAATCACAGAATCATTTAGGCTGGAAAAGTTCAAGGAGAAATTCAATCTGCACAGCTAACATGCTGTAAGTAGAGAACGCCAAAGGCAAAATGTGAAGGGCTAGGAACATCCTGTTCTAACTCACTTTTCCTTGCATTTAAAAGGACATATTCTTCACTAGGGGCACAAAAACCTCAGCAAAAACCCTTTTTTCCTGTTTCCAAATAAACTGCGTGAATATTCAAAATCCATTTAAAGTGCCAGGATAAACAATTCAACCATTTTCTTCCGCTTTCAGAAACCATGGTGTATTTATTGGGTTAGTTAACTTTCCTCACAGTAGCCCTCACAGTGTTGTGCTTTTTATTTTTAGCTGGAATGGTGTTTAAAACACACCAGTATTTTGGCTACTGCTGAGCAGTGCTGGTGCTGCTCACCGAGGAGGGCAAGTGACAGAATGGCTCTGTGGGTGAGGTCAACCCAAATAAGATCAACCCAGCCAAGGTCAACCCACCACACCTGAGATCACCAAGTACCGAAAGGTGACTTTGGTTTTAATGACAACAGCCAATCCTCTAGACATGCTCTTGGTCTGACCTTCCCAGAAACTGTACAGTGTTTAGACACAGGAGTTTATTTTCCCTCTTCACCAGGAGAGAAACAAGCCACATCTGAATTTAGAAGAATTCTGTGGCAACAGATGTACATCTGACTCCCATCTTTCCTAGGAATGAGAACTGGTTGAGAGCCAGCAGTCTGATGTGGGCACTCCTGTGATTGTGCTCAAGTTACACCATCACTCTCCTGTTTCAGAATGCTTGCTGTCTCTGTGTAAGTCTTGAGTCCCAAACGAGACAGAAACTTATTGGGTAAGATAACCAGAGGAAACAAGATTACCATGTCCTCAAGTCTAAGCACTAAAGGAATGGCACATCACCTGGAGAAGTATAGAGCATGACTTTGAGAATTAGGCATTGCACATCATTTGAACAGTGCCAAAAACAATAGGGTTTCATTTTTCTATTTCTTTTTTCTAATCAGTACACCTATTAGCTTGCTTAGTCATGTTTCAGTGTTAATACTCTGATTATCTATGCAAGAGCAATAACTGACAAGAGTGCCAAAAAGCACATTTCCCAAGAAGAAAGCTGCTTTTGACCCACACCCTGAGGACTGTGTGCAGGGTCTGTCAGCACAGCTGCTCCACCAGGGCTGGGACAAGGGTGACAAGGGTGACAGCAAAGCAGACAAGCACCTGAGCATGGCCCCATGACACCTGAAAAAGGAGAGCCAGGTCAGCTGGTGACAGCAACAGGGGTCAGCTGCATCCCAAGGGCCACTAAACCTGACCATAAAGAAAGGTTTGAGGTCAAGACAACCGATACATCAGCCAGGGAAGCACAGTAATAGCAAGGTACAAGGCCAGGCATGGGCATACACACAGCAGAGTTCAGGCAAGGGCCTGAACTTAAAATCTGGCTCCTGAGACAAGAAACAGAGATCACCAATAAGGCTTCCTGCAGTTGTTTTGCTATTACCACAGCCCATGCTGACAGCTGGGCCATATGCCAGGGCTGGCCAGGAGCACACACAGCCAAATGGCCATGGCAGGGGTAGAACCTGGGGAGTTTCTCAGCACACAACAGCAGCCATGCATCCCTTTGCCGTGGTAGCTCACCTGATTTTGTAGGGCTGCCTTTGAAAAGTGCTGTGAGAAATTACAGCTGTTGCCAGTTCTTTAAAAGTCAGTCTTTAGACAGTGCCTACTTGCCCTCACCACAGCCACAGGATGTTTTCTGGCCTCTTCTGATCTGTTAGAGAGATAATTAGCTAGGAGTGTAACATAAGGCAAAATTCTCTACTTACGAGGATAGAAAGCATGGTGGAAAAGTAAGTTCTCCCACTTGCAACATCAGGCATTGCAGAGCATGTGCTGATGAGAAGCGCACAGTGGTCAGAACCACTCTGCCCTGCATTTATAGCTTGTTCTGAGATCTAATACATGGAGATTACAATGGACATTTGTTTTCCACCCCTGCAAGAATCCCAGCTGCTGTGTGTTCAGTTACAAGGCTGGGCAGGACAGCTTGCTAGCCCATCGGCAAACAACCTGCTCCTACCCCCAGTAGTTTGGTTTGTTTTCCAGTCACACGAGACAGTTGATTAAGGTTTTACAATCTGATGATGGAAGCACGCAGGAAAGAAGGATGAGTGAAAAAGGGAAGAGAGGTAGCAGGAGAGAAATGATCACAGAAAAACACATGCAAATCATGAAAGGAGAGGAGAACAGAACAAAGTAGACTAGGTGGCAGGGGAGGGAAAGGTCAGGAACATGATGAAACAGCAAAACCAGAGGCAGTAAGACAGAAAAGAATAAGAAGATAATCTTTCAGGAGCAGAAAATTCCTTGCTAGGAGAGCTGGAATCTAGAAAACTTAACTCATCCTTTAGGAAAAATAAATGCAAGGGGGAAGTCCAAATTAACTGTACAAGTTAATTAGTACAAGTTCCTGCCCTTCCTGTTTCTGATTTTTTTGCCTCCTACCCTCTGTGCTTTCAGAGGCCCTCCAGAGTACCAAGTGCTGCACTGTAGCCCATTCCCAAGCCTGCTCCTCTGCATATTCTTGCTGTTGTGCCCCGGCCTTGTCTTCATGCCTGCTGCCTCCTCACAAAGCTGTTCTTATGCTCGCTGCCTCATTTCTCCAGTCACCTCAAATTCCTGATGCTGCCTCTTCAGCTGCCTGCCACTGGCCTTCCAAAACCCTGTAAATATAAGAGCAGTTCCATTGCACATAAAGGCTCAGCATGAAACATTTATAGTTTATACTGGTCTTTCACTCCAAACTATATGGGGCAGAAATTGTCTCCCAGCACTTTTGTCTCTATATCATAATTGGACTCTGACACTTTTGGGAAGCCCCTGCTGATGCTGCTCTGTAAATAGCAATACCTGTTTTGCAGGTAATGTGCTGGTTTTGTTCTCAATAAATCACTGTGCTGATACACTTCTGTATAGGCCACTTCTGCTCAGGAGATCTGTCACTCTTTGCCCAATGCCCTGAGAGCTGGTTTCCACAGAGCATTGTTTTTCCTCTGTCTCACCACAGAAAAACGGGAACCAGGGAACAACCCGCAGTGACAGATGACAGTGTTGCTATCTCCAAAAGATTCAAAAGGTCAAATTTCATTCTAAATTCTGAGTGAGGCACCACATATTAGGAAACCAGAACAATCTGATAGGTGCTCCTTGCTTACCTAAGCCTTTCTTCTACAAGTAGACCTGTACATGAGAGTTCTGAGGGGTTTTATTGCTGCTTTTCTGGCCAGAATTCGAGTTTTGCAGACAAGGCACATGGTACAGTGGGCAATATGACTGCTTAGCTGTCCCTTGGTGAATACAAAAGGAAGACAGCTGACATCAAGCTTCTTTCAGAACACAGTAAAGGTGACACTTCAGCAGATGATAATAATGACAGCTTTGACAAGTTAAGGATGCCACCTAATAACAGCACTTGATGTAGATACCTAGGTCCAAGTTTTTAAGAATTTATACCCATAGCCAGGAGATCAAATAACTTGGTTTCCTGAAATATTGGTGCCTTTGTGAAGTCCCTAGCTAGGAAATTGGAATTATCAATTTGTAAGCCTGTGGGTGCTATATCACGTCTTAAAAGGCTTCTTATAAGGTGCTGTTAATCGCAAAGAAACGTTAGAGGAGGTAACGCTCTTGAAATAAAAACAAACAAACCAAAAGCCTCACTTCAACAAAAGACAAGCTTTCTTACTTCACAAATATCTGGGATAAACTTGGCAGTGACCTCCTTAAGCTCCTGTGAAAACCGCATTGGCTCTCATTTATCTCTCCAGGCGTTTGTTTTCCATCGCTCAGGTCCCCAGCAGACAGCAAGAGGTGAGCAGGACAGCGTGTTTCAAAGGCTTCTGTGATAAGAGCCACCTGATTTGCCCAACTGCGTCAAAGGCCAAAGGCCGTGTCGGTAGCGCAGCACCAAGCAAATGATCTCTTTACGCTGCCCTTTGGACACGGGTCACTTCAGGGGGGCTTTTCCCGTGGGAACGGCCACCTCGAAGCAGCTCACAAAGTGTGCTTTGAATCCACAGGTGTGTTTTTCCATAAAGGCCTCTCTGCTATTTCCCGAGGCCTCTCCAGCAGCTGTGGTCCCTGCCTGGCTGTCCCCGCACTCAGCCTGGCTGTCCCCGCACTCAGCCTGGCTGTCCCCGCACTCGGGCTCCCACCTGCTGACAAATAAAGGAGCCTCTGCTCCCAGGGAACAGGCGACAGGACGAGAGGACACGGTCCTAAACTGAGCCAGGTGGGGTTTAGGTTGGACATTTGGAAGANGGAGCCGCCGGCCTTGCGGGTGTTTAAGGACGGACTGGACTCGGTGCCGCGGGGGTGGTTCGGTCATAGCTCGGCCTTGACTTCAAGGCGTCTTTTCCAACCCGGTCGATTCCGCGACTCCGGGAAGCCGCGGGGACACCGCCACCAGCGCGACGCCCCC
>VWZG01002742.1:667087-718937 GCA_013396735.1 Grallaria varia
GCAGGGAGAGGGACAGGGAATGGCAGGGAGAGGGGACTGGGAATGGCAGGAAGAAGTGGGTTCGGGCCCGGCGAGCCATTTGTATGCACGTAATAAACCCGGCGCGGTGCCCGCTGCTCAATTCGTGATTAAATTGCAGCGGAGACGCCTCTGAAGTGCTGCTGTGCATGTGCGGTTTGCTGTCCGGGCAGGGGGGGCGAGATTAGCTTGTCGTAGATTTAAAAAAAAAACAAAACACCCCACCAAACAAAACCCCCTCTGGTTTAAGCCGAGCTTTGCATGCAGTTAGCATACCCCGCGGTGCTGTCTGCGCCGGGGGGGTTGGGAGGCATGCGAGGCAAGTGCGCTTGGAGCTGTGCGTTCCTTTTTCCATCCGTGGCATCCCCTGGAGCAGCGGGCATGCCTTCGCTTTCCTCCTGGTTTCCTTTTATTCCCCCCTCCTCTTCTGGCAGCCTGTAACATTTCCATCCGCCGAGCAGCGGCCAGCCTGTGAAAGGGGCAGCACGCCTGTCGGACTGCAGTTTTAATCGCTCGCCTAATTTGCTTTAAGTACTCTGTTTCCCTTCCTGTCTGCAAGAACGGTTTCTCTGAGTCAAAGGTGTACAAGTGAACAGGATCAGGTGGAGCTCCTCAAATGATTTCCATCTAGACCTGTCCATCTTGGACTTTAGCTTTAACGCCAGTGCCCTCCCTTTTCAATACTTCGGTCGGTGTTTGCAGCCATTCCAGCTCAGAAAGCACAGGCTGCTGTGTCTGCAGCTGAAAGCAACGCTGTTTACATAACAGAAACTAAATAGCAGGTTCCTGCTCCTCACTTACAGAGAGGCTTGAAAACCAAAACTGTCGTCAGTATTTATTTTTGGCTGGAATAAGAGGCCTTTGGAGGGTTGAATTTGATAGGGAACAACTGCATTAATTAGCTTATGAATTTGGATTGATCCTCTGATTCATGCTGTTGATACAGGGAAGTCTAAATATAGCTAGCATTTCATGTTCTGCTCTTAAGCTGACAGAAGTGAAAGCGAGTGTGGGTCTTGTTAATTGGCAGGCTTTCAATTTGGTCGTTCACAGAAGGAAGTTAACGTGCTGTTGTTACCAGTCCAGGATAACAGGAAAGAAAAAGCAGCTCAAGGAAGTAAATCAGTTTTTAAATATCTGTAAGTATGCTGAAATAAGGGTGTGATACTGCCATCACCCTACAGCAAAATGGAAAACCTTGAAATTCCAAGTGATTCCACATTCAGCTGATCCAACAACAGTGACTTCCAGAACATTCAGCCTTTTATTAAGTCAGCAGTTAACCTCTAAGTGCTCAGTAAAGAAACCTTTCCTCTTTCCATGCAGAAATGGCATGAACGGTAAACCAAGAGCATCTAAAGCAACATGCTTTGAGCTGTGAACAAGTTTATTGAAGACCTCCCAAAAGCTATGACTGCCATTTTCTTCTAAAGCAACCACTTACTAAGTTACCTTTGACTGCATGCTTTTTGCAAGCACACAGATTTGATGTAGCAATTTAAAAATGCAGTTTTAACAAGCATTTCAGATCCTCAGATGCAGATTGGCTTGGGGAAAGTACAAGGGCAAGGCCCTGCAGCCCAGAATTACAGCGTCTCTGAGGTGCATGTGTTGCTCTTTGCTGCTCAATTATGTCAGACCACCTTGCTGTTTTTTTTTTTTTTCATTCATCATAAGCATGGATATTTGTAGTTCCTTTATTATGGCATATAATACCTTTCACTCATAATTTTGCTCCCAGCAAATTTTGAGCAATTAAGTTAGAAATCCCTCACTTAAAATTTAATGTGGTTAGTTACAGTCATTTGATGATCCAGTTCAAATTGCTCCAGTGCAACAACATGTAATTACTACAAATTGCACCTCAGCCTGTTGGATTTTCATCAAGTTAGCTGTTGTTCTACAAAAAGTCAAATAAGCCAATCTTTCTACATTTTTAAACATGCTAGATGAGTCATCATTAATGAATTTTTGTCTGTGCTGAGCCAAGTGGAGTGTTTTAATTAATCTGGACTGGGAAAGAGATCTGAGAAGGCAGTAGAAGATCTTGCCTGTGTTAGCCGAAGGAGTCCATTTGAGAGTTACATGGCAGAGAACTTCAGGCCAGACAAAACAGCAAATAGCTGCATGGGATTTTTTTGGGGGGGGAGGTTGTGGATGCAATTGTGTATTTCCATGGATACACTCTTAGTAGTTATTTTTAGCATAAAAAAAAATCACAATTCACTGCACAGGTCTGTGCTGAAAAGTATTGTTCAAGACCTCCATAAATGTGACAGAATCGTGTCATCACAGAATCACGTGCAGAGGAAAAAAACTCTTTTAAAATCTAAGCAAGGCTATTTCTCCTCCCTTTCCCCTGGGAGCCACAAAGCAGATGTTTCAGCAGTTGACTGAAGCGCATGCGTGATAAGCTCATTTTCACAACCTTCACCTCATATTTTCACATTCTCATATTTTAGCAAAGTCATTCTCACTCTCGTTTGCACCATCACAACCTTTCCAACCACTGAAAATTCAGGATGTCATTATGCAAGCGGCCAGCAGCAGTGCCTTACGTTGCTCTGTCTGCAGCGCTCGCTGGGGTTGGATGTGGGCTGCTGAGTGCGGGATAGTTTCTCGGTGAGTCACGCAGACCGCCCTGTAGCTGGTTCTGGGCAGAGTGTGCTCTGCATGATTAGCGGGCTCCAAGGCTGACATTGTTTCCGGAATGATGTAACTGAAAAATTCCCTTTCTCGCGCTTCTCGTTTCCTCATCAGTTTCCTCTTTGTTCTCCAAGACATTCCAGCAGCTGCGTATCTTTTACTCCTGGTCTTTTTTTCCTGCGAATCTCCGTGAAGACAAGTTATGTCAACAGCTACCTTAATTCATTTGCTACGAAATGGAGGGTCTCAAGTGAGGAGAGCCGTGCTCACGTCCCGCTTCCTGCAAGAGGAGAAGCGCCCCGCAGGTGCCTGCTACATCTCCAGCTCTGAGCACCGTGCTTCCCGCTTCGATCCTGATGGGAGCGGGAAGCCGACCACATGGGACACCTTCGGCATCTGGGACAATCGCATTGATGAACCTATTCTCCTCCCACCAAGCATAAAGTATGGGAAGCCGATTCCAAAAGTGAGCCTGACCAACGTGGGCTCTGCGAGCAATATTGGGAAGCGCAAGGAGAATGAAGACCGGTTTGATTATTCTCAGCTGACGGAGGATATCCTGTACTTTGCAGTATATGATGGACATGGAGGGGCAGCAGCAGCTGACTTCTGTGATAAGTACATGGAAAAATACATTAAGTAAGTGTCTGTCAAGTGAACGTGTGTCGAATAAATTACAGCAGAGATTCTTCCTTAGGACTGAAAGGGAATCGGTGGGTTGCACATTGTTGCTAATCCTCCTAGGTTGCGTAGCCACCTATCCTAAGGGGACAGCAGCAGCACGAGATGGAACAAACAAGTTATGAACTACTTATTCTGTGTGGTGCCTGCCCCATTGAGCAAGGCTACAAAGACAAGAGAGAAAAACATGATTGTACCCACCATCCAGGAAAATCCTGGGAACGCAGGGAGTAGGAATTGACTGTTTTCACATGGGGTCACTGTGATCACTAACCTGCAGTTTGCTTACACTCTTTTATTCACATCCATGGAAGTTAGAAGAAAAACTTACATATCTGAAAAATTACAAGATCATGCTTCCAGTGCAGGTAGATAGTAAAATCACCTTACCTTTTCACTGAAATCCAGCATTATTCAATGTGTGCAGGGAGGAGATAAGATATGAAACAGATTGATCAAAATGTGTATTTCTTGGAAAAGAGTTTAATTTTTTGTTTGTTTGTTTCCAGGGAATTTCTTGCTGAGGAGGAGAACTTGGAGAATGTTTTGAGCAAAGCTTTTCTAGAAATAAACAAAGCATATGAAAGGCATGCTAATCTCTCTGCTGATGGTAGGTAACAAAATACTCTACTCATAGGACAATAAAGTTTGTCTTATTTGTCTTATTTGCTCAGTAGTATTGCATTATGATGTCCAAAAACGAGCTTGAAAACAGTTTTACTTAACACAGGATTTTGCTCTGATCACTTAAATACAAATGAAACAAATATGGTTTACCTCCTTGAAAGAAAATAGCTACTGAAAGTCTCAATAAAATTTACTGTGGGAAATATGAATCTGGATGTTAGCATAATCATTAATGAATTTCTCTTAATGTGATTCTGTCAAGGACAGTGTTTGTCAAGGTAGCAAAGAGTAATTTAGATTTGCAAGGACTGTAATTTTACTGTGCAAGAAACGTGGAGGGAGGGTTGGTTTTGTTTGGGTGTTTTGTGTGGGGAGGGAATTGGTGTTTTTATATGTTGTTTATTTGTTTTAAAGCTGTTATTCCTATGGTTTAAAAGCAACAGTGTCAAAGTTCCCCCTTCTAACTTGGCTGCTGCACCTGAGGAGGAACATAAGCCACAATTAATGCAATTGATATTGCTTCTGCACAAACAGAATCACAGGAGTAGCTGAGTATGAAAGGGAAAAAAGCAGTGAAGAAGAAAACAAGTTTGGCTGTGGTAAGGCTGTGGTAAAGCTGGCACCAGCCCTTTTAGACTCCATAATCCTGGCTGTTAATGAAGTTCTTGTGTATGTGTCTAGAGGCTTAGTACATCTGAAGTTCCAGTTCCAGCAGCTGGAGCTTATAGAGAGGAACTTGGGAAGGGAGATGGAGATGCCTGTCCCAGTTCTGTCACAGGAGTTTTCTTGGCCATGAGATACAATTTTGAGAGTCAGTTTAGCCAGTCTTAAAAAAACCCTAAACCAACCCAATTAAAAAAAACCCACCACCTTCCCACAACAACTAAAAACAACCACTAAACCTACTTTCCCTGCTCCAAACAAACAAAAAACCAGTGCTGGTGGAGGTGCTGGCAAAATGACTGAGGTCAAAAGGACAAAAACTGTAAAAGTCCTCTCCAAGAAAGACTGAAAACCAACAAAGCCCTTCGGGGTCTGAAGTGATGCTGTATTCTCAAACTGCTTTTCTTAAGCAGTGAGTGAGTACAATCAAGTAATGGAAAATGGTTTCCTGCACTTTAACTGCTAGATGAATCTAGGTAGACTCAAATATTTCCTGGCAGGACAGATAGCTTGGCAGCACTGTGAGAGATACACACCTTTCCTCTTTCCTGGTGCAGGCTGAGGTATCAGGAAAAGTGTCTTAAATGCTGAAATGCAGCCCTTTAAAAAGGGGGGCAGGGGGCTAAAACTATGAAGTTCATTTTCTCATTGTATTTCATGTGCTAAAAAAGTCCAGAGTCACTTTGGACCTATGGGGAGAGTTTTAACTGAGCTTCAGTAGAGTGGGTGTGCTTTTTATCCTTGAGCCTCCTTGCAAATACGTTCTCTTAAAAGCCCAAATCCAAGGCAGCATTTGAATGCTACTGTATGTGCTTCCCTGCAACCAGAACCTTTAATTTTCATTAACATGAAGATCTATTTGTCCCCCTCCCTGCCCACTCCTGATTTGGCTCATCATAGTTAAGTGTCAGAGCCGCAAATTGAGAAGGATTGAGAACTGTACTTGATGTATTATTCTGTTATTCTAAAAATGGTTTCCAAGTACAACATTTCATACTTGAGACTCACAGAACTGGATTACAGCAATATTTGACAGAGAAATTGTGCAGCAAGCTGAGCATTTTAGAACTGCTTGTAGGATTTGTTTTGTATCGTTTAAGCAACTGGTGCTGCCTAATGCCAGCAAATTTATGCAGTGGTTACCAGGATACTGGGCAAGCCCTCTTAATTAAAAAGCTTGAGGTCAAGCAAAACAGAGGGTAAAGGCGTTCTCAGACACCCACAGGGGCCACACTCTGGGAGGCACTCAGTGTTTCTTAGGTAGGCTAAGCACCTGCAAACTCTTGCAAGAGCCTGTGGGATCCAAGTGCCCAGTGCTCTTGGCTGAAAATCAAGCTCGGAGGCAAAGAATGGAGTAACCGGGTGCCAGTTTACAGACAGATTAAACTTGCTGCATATCTGTTGCTCAAATAATTCAATACTATGTTTTGACTGCTTTGTGTGCATATTTTTGTTGTTGCAGATGTTTTGAAAGTTACATAAAATTTCAGTGCTTGGCATGTGTCTTTGTTGAAGGTTACTTCCAACCTGATTCAGTTTGCCAGCAAAACTTATGATTAATTGTGGCTATTCTAGATGTGACAGTTGAGAGAGTTGCTAGAGTATCTTGAAAATAGTGGCTGGTTGTGGAACATGGTGTGTCTGTGATACACTGGATGCTCCCTAGGACTGACCTCCTTTTGAAACCTGGCCACAGCTGATGAAGTGGAGAATAATAGCTTAGTCTTGTTACAGTAAATGTCCCTTTCAGGGCTCACTTCTCTCAATGAGTCTGCAGAAAAGCCAGTGCATGTTGAGGATGTCCAGGTCTTTACTAAAACACAGCCAACTTTGAAAATGTGTACTTGGGTATTTGAAGGGACCTAGGTCCAGGGACAAATCCCTGTAGCCAAAATCGCAGGTTCAAGGCATTGTTTATAGTACTACTTAGGGGGTAAAACCCTTATATAATGGCACAAATTTAACAGGACTAGAGATGTGCCTTGTTGGAGTCTTCAGGAGCATGGACCTTTGTAGGTCACTTTGCAATTACAGAATATTGGAAATTACAGATGGAAAATGCATAGCATAATAGTTTCTGTGAGCTTTCAGTAATAAAAAAATCATGGTATATGTATGTGTTCCAGGTACTGCTGCTGTGTTTGGCATGCAGTTCACTAGTGCTGCTGGCGGGCTGTACTGGCCTGCTGGAGACTGTCACTCTGACAGCGATCTGTACCTGTTGTTTCACACAAACGGATAAGAAACTTGCTGTAGGGAGGTCTGGGATAATCTGTCCTCTGCCTAAATCCTGTCTGATCATTAACAGCTTGGAGATACGCCTAAGCCCTGAAGCTTGGTGTTTGATATCTCTTCAAAAATGCATTTTCATTCCCTTCCATGCATTTAAATGTATCCAGTCACTTTCAAGTGACTGCTAAACTTAGGTATAAGATGCAGTACAGAAAGTTCAAGTCTAACAAATGTCATTATCCATGGGACAACTGCCACGGATGGGCAGAATGTTCTGATATTTTTGACCAGCAGTAAAAACTGAAACGTAGAGACTGAATAGCTTTGCTCAGAAAGGACTGAAATAAGAAAGTGAATTGTGTCCTTGAGTGAATTTGAGCATTTCCTTGGAGAAATGTAAGATTAAACCCTCTCCTGACTTAGTGCATTCATACAAAGTATTGTTACTACTCCTGTTCACTGCAAGCCACTGCTCACACTACAGGGAGTCTGTCCATCGAGCTCCATGTTTAGTGAATCCAACTCTAACCACACTGGCCACTCACTTCTGGAATAGCCATCTTACTAAAACATAGCCAGGTATTAACTGGTGTATCCATGTTTGAAAGGCACTTCTGGAATCTTATTAATGCTGAGCAAACAGCAAAAGTTATTTTTAAAAAATTAAATTTTAAAAGTA
Organism: Grallaria varia; assembly: GCA_013396735.1. Classification (NCBI taxonomy): domain Eukaryota; kingdom Metazoa; phylum Chordata; class Aves; order Passeriformes; family Formicariidae; genus Grallaria; species Grallaria varia. The sequence goes on from VWZG01002742.1 coordinate 674,634, forward strand.
GAGGGGTTTGGGTTTGGTTGGGTTTTTTTCAAGTTACCATTCAAAAAATGATTTTTATTTCTTTACATATGTTAACCTGCAACACTGGAGAGAAGGGAGAGCTGCAGAAATTGTACTTAAGTATTTCATGAATCCATAAACATTGCAAAGGAAGCCTTTCTATCCAAGGGCCCTGATTATTACCTATTCAAGTTAGAAGCTACTAATTACAGTATTAAAGGGGTGTTAATTTTGCATATTTCCCATGGGTCAGAACAGTTGATATACTTCTATTCAGTGCCTTTAAGATGGCCCCATTTCAGTTGGCACTGGTTTGGACTCCTCTTTTTGGTGTTATATACAAATTAAAGAGAGGAAACAGATTTGGCCATATTCTGTACTAAGATATTCTTCAGAGTGGCCACTCTTGCCATATATGAGGCAACTGGCCCTCTAGCATTGAAAAAAATTCTTGGTTGATTTGTTGGTCGGTATTTATCTCTATAGGAGGGGAAAAAATGTAGATTTTATTTTGGCTGAATTTAAACTGGTGTTGTCACACAGTTTTAACAAGAAGGTGAGAACCGTGACAATTCCCCAGAAGCACCAAGGCTGGTTTATCTGTGGCCAAAGACGCACGTGCAAGCCTGAAGTGCTTCCTGTCTGACCTGCACAGACAGTGCAGGCAAACCCGAGAGAGACTCCTTCCCCTGTTCTGCAGCCCTGATTCTTTCATCCCCAGTGTTGCAGGTTTATTTTGTTTGAACAAAGTCCCTGGGTGAATTTCCTATTTGCCTCTGTGTGCGTGTTATTTGTGGCAGACACTGTACCTGGTCAGCAGCTCTAGAACTGGAGGCCCTGGACATGTGCTGGGCTTCAGTGGAAAGAGAGATCTGCTTAATTTTGTCCCAGGTGAAGGAGTCCAGCGGTTCCTAGCCTGGACTACTGGAAGGTTCCCACATCCTCTTTGTCACATTAGTTGAGATGACTTGCAGTAAAAGTTGTCCAGTGAGTGTTAAGAACCTATTGAAAGATCTTAGTTTTATAGTGATACTATTAGGAAAACAAAATAAACTCTTTAATTGTTAAAACCAATACATATGCTCATGCAACGTATTTTGTATTATTAAATAAACTAGCAGCAGTTGTATTAAAGCGTTAGAAATGTTGTCCCATCGTCATTCCTGTGGTTTTGAGCAGTGCTAGAAATCACATAATACTATATCCGTCTTCTTGCATCTCTACTCAGATCATGAACTGGTTCCAAGGAGGAGATGGTGAGCACCATGTGTTTTTCACTAGGAGTGCTATTTAACTAATAAACATATAAAGTTCAAGTCACTATGTCTATTACCACAATTCTGGGCAATATCTTGACTTGTTCTTTAGTACCATCCCTTGATTTTGTGATGGAAGCTCTTTTCTTTGGGTGTTTGTGCTCAAAAGATGCAGATTCACCTGAATGTCCAAATGTTTCCAGTCTTCTGTGAATTAAAGACTATGGACTTTTTCCGAAAGTGCTTATGTTTCTCAGCATAATCCCAAAACCACAGAGTGTAATGGGAAAGTAGCAGCAGTTCTGCATTAATTTTAATGAATGTGCAAAATGTATTTTCTGTAAAATAAAAATGTAGTTTTATGTAGGTTCCTTATTTCACTTCTTCTAACTGTTGGCTAAAACAGGTATTTTACTGATTCTACTAAAATTTCTAATCACACTGATACTTGTTAGCATCTCACTTTCATAATGTGCCTCAGAGTGAGGCTGCACCAGACTAGTCCTTGCTTCAAATTAGAAACAGGATGTCACTGCTTACCTGGATAGTCCGAAGCTTCCGGCATAGTTTGGAATATCGCAGCCTGCATGGCAGCCATGGCATAATCCGAGCTTTGGCCTTGGTCACCATGGCTGATGTTCACCATGGACGTGTTGGTTCAGCGTACAGCTAAACCAAGTCCTCACTGCAGTAATAATACCTGTTTTAAATAATAATACAAGCTTAGTTAACGCTGTTTTGTGAGGGATTTTTTCCTTTTGATTCATCAGCTCACTGGTTTCACAGCACAACAAGGCTCAATGCATCTTTCAGGGCTTTATGCACTTCAGTTTACTCCCAGCCCTGTTTGACCTACAGGGTGCTGAGGCCTCACGGGATTGGGCAAAGAGGTTGTCAGGACTTGCATTCCTGTTGCTGTTTGCTGGCAGCAGGTCAGGGATGGGACTGGCTGGCATTCCTTGGGATCAGACGTGTAGTCCTGTCTCCGATCCGACTCGTGTCCCTGGGGTCAGGCCTGCAGGGCCACGTAGTTGTAGCTGAGCTCTGCAGAAGCAGTTATGGAAAGATATTTAACTGTTAGAGGAACATAACTGGGGATTCACAACCCTAAGTAAGCCCAAAACTCACCTCCAATTGGCTTGCTTTGAAAAACTGGAACAACTGGAAAAACCCAGAATGCAGGTGACCTACAGAGGGCCTTTCAAGGGGATTCACATTGCCTATGAATGCAAATGTGTTCCAGGCGATAGCTTGTCCTGGGTTACCTCTGCAGAATTTGCAGGAAGGGAAGGTACTAACTGTATGATGGCACTGCTCCTTTCAAAAAGCAAAGAAAAAAGGAAAGCTGGGCAATTCTCACATTTTCTTCACAGTAGAGAAAACTACAGATCTTTTCTAAAATAGGCAGACTCACATTTCTTCTTTTCAAGTACTTGTATTTATTCCAGAACACTGTAGAAATCGAGATAAAAAGCCCTTCAATTTTCTTGCAGAAGTTAATCCAGCCAGGTTCCCATGTGCAGTGAGCCAGCTCAGCTCACTGAAGAAGGAGCAAACACGCAGGGCTCTGTTTTGCCCTTGAGGCAGTCACTGTACACCCCTGTAAGTGATCCCAGCAGTGCCCCGGGCACATTGCCTGGACAGCCACTGCCACCTGATCGCATCAGTTTGTGGGCACAAGGCAAGGCAGAATCCCAGAATCCAGCTTCCCCTTTGCGCTGGCACCTCCAGCAAGTTGACAGGATCTGAAGGGAATAGAATTCCCTCCTGAAAAAAGTCAGTGGCCTCTTGGCTGAACCCTTCTTTCCCTGGCAAGGCTGGAGGAAGCAGAGGGGGAGCATAACAGCTCTGACAGCAACGAGAGGGTGCCACAGACTGGTAAAGAAGCAATCTGTTGCTTCTCCTCTGATGATATACGTGGAGCTATAGTTGCTATTACTCAACTGCCTGCTTCACCACCTAACAGAAGGGGAGAGCCATCACCCTTATGGTGACCCACCTGTGCAGTCACTGTGCCCTGGGCTAAGGACAATAACGCCGTAACTTGAGTTGAGCTAGTGGGACAGAAAAACTCTTTGCTATAGGCTGAAAGGAAACCAGTGTACCTTGCAACACTTTTATTGCACTTGCCCTGTTTGCATGGAGCCATGTTGTCGCACAGAAATACTTATCCTTTCCACTTTCCCTCTTTCCCCAGTCCTACATGCATGCGTGTTTGCTCTATTTTTTTTTTTTCTTATATGTAGATTTAGTTTAAACTTAAAAGCAGTTACTTGCTGGTTACATAGAGCACAAGTTGTCTTCATTTCACCAGTTGAAACTGTTGCTGCTATAAATGGTTTCATGCTTTGAGGCAGTGCTAAAACCTCTCTTTCATATGACATTTATAGCAACTCTACTGCACTCTGGGACCACTGCAACAGTGGCTCTGCTCCGGGATGGCATTGAGCTGGTGGTGGCAAGTGTGGGAGACAGTCGTGCTCTGCTGTGCCGAAAGGGAAAGGCCATGAAACTCACCATTGACCATACTCCAGAAAGAAAGGAGGAGAAGGAAAGGTACCTGCTGGCTGGTGATGTGGCTTCCCAGAGCACAGCCTCAGTCAGAATGGGCTTGTGTTCTGCTGCTGGGTTGGGCCAGGAAGAAAGTAGAGAGTTGAACGTAGTGCTCTGAGACCACCTCTGAGCTGGCAGTAAACAGCACAGCTCCGGTTAATTCATTGGGTTCCATTTAGAGGATGTGAAAAGCCCTCCATGAGCATAAACTGTCTCAGCAGTAAGATCAGCATAACTATGATTCAGTGCAGAGCCATGACCACATGGTTCAGACTTGTCCAAGTCTGCCAAGTTAGACCTGAAGAAATGCATTGTGGTTTGTTCCCAGGTCAGGACTCAGCCCATGAAGACACATCCCTTCCGTGGAACTCTTTAAACAGATAGTCAACCCTCAGTCTCCCAGCTTAGGTATTCCATACCCCATTCCCCATTGTAGGTAGAGACAGAAATTGCAAATGGAGGTGGGGGTAATGGTGTGAAGTAGTAACTCATGTTCACTTTTTCTTTTGTGCCTGTGCACAGGATTAAGAAGTGCGGTGGCTTCGTTTCCTGGAACAGTTTGGGACAACCTCATGTGAATGGTAGACTTGCAATGACGCGGAGCATAGGAGATTTGGAGCTTAAAAACAGTGGTGTGATAGCCCAGCCAGAAACAAAAAGGGTTCAGGTAAAAGAAGGTCTGGTTAGCAGGGACAGCAACATTTGGACTAAGGGGCATCATAAGTATTTGATGCAGGAGGTGGCACCCACACGACATGAACCCAGGTGAAGCACTGGTTTCTGTTGAAGTAACCAGAGGGTAATTCTAATTGAGTTGTTTCAGATTAACACTAAAAAGACAGAAAAGAATCTGGTACTAGATTCAACCAGCTCAACTTCTAAATCCCATTTCTCACAGTAAAATACATGATGAGGGAAGAAAGTTAACACGATATCCATTACTGAAATACAGAGATATTAGTGTGTTTGGGTCTTGTGGTCAGATGAATGACTTTGAGGTTAACGCTGGTATAAAACTATCGCTGAGAACCAGGTGGGATATGGATGGGCCACCATCAAAAAAAAAGTAGGATATGTAGAGGTTTGCACAGCGGAGACAAAATGGCATCTGTGTGCATCTTACCATAGCTCTGTAGTTGTGCAGAAAACAAATTAACCACCCAGAAGGTATTCAGCACAGTTGCCTTCACTTTGTCAGGAAGTCTCTTCTTTCAGCTTGAATTCTGTTTGTTACTTTTTCCCAACGTACTTCCCAGGGCCCTAGAAACTTATATTCAGTTGGTCCTAATAAAATGCCACCCCCCAGGCCTGAGGGGTGCAGAGAGGTGACCGCAGTGCTATCACGTCTTCCTTGAAATCCTCAGTTTCAGGAGGAGCTTTGTTTACTGGATAAGGTATCTGGTCTTTGGGGTTTCTAGGACTGGAAGCACCTTAAGCCACTCTCCTCCAGTACAGGGAACACAATCTGTGTGACTGATGGATGTACCCGAGGATTCAAGGTGCAGCCTTTGGCTAGCCAGGGGCTTGCAGGTTCCAGTTAGTCCTTGCACAGTAAGCAGGATAGCAGGCACTACCCCTGGAAAAAGTGCTTTGCAACAGAGTGTAGAAACATGAAGGCAGTTTAAGTTGCCTTGCAACACTCACCCCGTCACTGTGTGTGCTGTGTGCCTTCATTGCAGTTGCATCACGCAGACGACAGCTTCCTGGTCCTTACCACTGATGGCATTAACTTCATCGTGAACAGCCAGGAGATCTGCGACTTCATTAGCCAGTGCCATGATCCTGCTGAAGCTGCCCACGTTGTTACTGAGCAGGTAATGCCAGGGCTTCTCTTGGCACCAAATGCTTGTTTTTGTTTGGTTGGTTTAAAGAAAACCCCAAATATACAACCACACATCCATGTGAACTGGACTTTTTTCCTTGCCATGGGTCTTGCCACATCTTTGCCAGGCATCAATTCAATTAACATGCTTAGCTCACAGTCCACTGTAACTGCAGCTTATTCCTGTGCTGAATTTGCCATCAGCATAGACAGAAATGGCCAGTGTCTCCCCGTGGTTCTGGATGCTGGCATGTCTTGTGGAAAACTCTGGTGCATACCAGCGAAGAGCATCAGGGCTGGAAAGGGCCCAGGAAGTCTTGGGCCTCAGGGAATGCTGTCCCACATGGAGCCAGACAAATGTTTCCTTTGCCAAGCCAGACTGCTGCTGACACTGTTTTCTCCCCTCAGGCAATGCAGTTCGGCACAGAAGACAACAGCACAGTTGTCATAGTGCCCTTTGGGGCCTGGGGCAAGTACAAGAACGGCGAGGTCAGCTTCTCCTTCAGCCGCAGCTTCGCTTCCAGCGGGAGGTGGGCATGAAGAGTTGCCACCGCCACCTTTCCCTGTCATCGTCTGGACACAGCGTGCGATGGGAGAACACATCCATCTGCTCGTAGGCTGACTCAGTGTCTTGTCCATCTCTTCTGTTCCCAGTGTCATAGAAGGTGCCACCGCTCCCTTGGTGTGTAATGCCCTGTTATTGCTTATGGCTGACCGTGTTTTGCCGCCTGCATTTATTCCAGTCGGCACCAAGGCAGCCAGTTGGGATTGTCCTCCCAGCAGCTCTGCACACCACTTTGTTCACATAGACGAGGCTCTGGGCTTTCACCTGAGGCTGGAGGGGTTGCACAGGCGCTTCATACCTACTTGTATTCTTTTTAGTTATGTGGCAGCTGTGTAAGTCTGAGCCACACACTGGCTCCCTTGTACGTTAATATGTGGGGGAACAAACGCACAATGTTCTTAGGTAGACAGAAGGAGGGTTTGTTGTCTTCCTCTGCTGCAGCCACCCAAAACTCCCCTGTGCTTCAGGAGAAGTGGGTGAAAAATAAGGGAGAAGTTTCAGAAGTGTTTCAGTTCTGATGCCAGTGGCATTCGGTGTAGCTGTACAACTTCCTGAGACAGTGCTGCTTTGCAGGGCTTTATGCTCTCACCGCCACTATCCATGATCCTCTAGCTCCAAGGAGACAGACCGGGGTGGAGGCACATGCTGTTGGACAGATGAGAACCTTTCTCCATTGGGTCCAAAGCCTGTGCAGTCTCTGTGGACCATGCAGCAGCCCCCTGCACTGTCTTCTCTTTGCTGCGTCAGTGCTTGACAGGAGCACAGAGGAGGGAAAAAAACGCACAGTTTTGATACCCAGAGACTCTCATCAACTTGAATTTCTTTTCTTCTTTTTTTTTTTTTAAATAAAATAAGCTAATATCAAAGAGTTTACGATTCAAGTTTTGATGCATAAGACAGTTTATTTCTTCATGAGGATTTTCCTGCTCTCTGCTGAAGTTGTCTCAGTAAGTTGTGATCTCCCTTGTCTCTTCATGGTATACAGGGAGATGTGAAGTGCCCCTCCCCAAGCAAGCTAGAGAAAGGAGAGAGCATAACCTAAGGTAATTTTTATGAATTTTGGGTATTGTTTCTAGTAGGTGTCAGATATTCAGACACCAGAAAGTAGTTTTATACATAAAGGAAATGTTTCCATTTCCCTTCTTGGAGGGGAGTCTGTGTCCAGTGAGGCCTAGGGGGACCAGACCCTGAGCCAGCTGATATCACTGCTGTGACATGGACTTCAGGTGACATGTTGGCAGCGGGTAAGATCTGTCACAGCATGCATTGTTCAGACCTCCTTCTTCCTCCGTTCCACATCAGGTGTGCAGCTCCTCTGGCCTCCAGTCACCCTGTTGCACTGAAATACGGGCAGAGAAGAACTGGTCTTTTCTCAGCCTTGCCACACTATTTCTCATTCTATGGATTTTTCTAACAGCACAGTTGTTAAAACAAAACAAAATGAAAGAAATTAAATACTCTAAATCACCTTGGAAAAAAAATCCTGAGGTGCTGCCTAGCCTGATTGTCATTTTCCAGTGTGAAGCCGCTTACCTTCATTACTTTTATCTGTGTCCTTTTGCTCCAGGGTTACCCCTTAGGCAGGCATTCCACATTTTTCCTTGCCTCTGGTCAAAGACCTAGCAGCACCCAGCAGAGCACTCTGTTGTACTGACATCTTTAAGTTCTCTGTGTTTAAGAGGGGGCTGGTTTTGTCCCATCACTTGGCGTGTTATGTGATGTGCATAATGTATATATTCAGCACAGATTGCTTCTGAGTCGCCGTGTATAAATCTTCGTTGTACTGGATGCCGGTGCCCAGGACTCTGTAATGAGCACACCACCAGTTTACAGTCCGGAAGGAATTTTATAATTCCTTCTCTCCCCTCAGATCTTCCCCAGGGTTAGGGTTTGGTGTTCACCCGAGGTCAGAATGGTTGCTGGTCCTGGGCTTACCTGAGGCAGGGAGGGTACTTTCTGTCTGTACCAGCAAGAGCAGGTTCTCAGTCTGCAGCAAGTTTGAAGGTTCCCACAACCCATTTGTGGCAAAAATAGCAAAACGCAGCCTCTCCCGAGCACCTGAGACATTGCACCTGACAGAGGTTCAGAGAGCTGCTCTGGTTTGTGCTGCAGCAGGAATTCTGACAGCCTTCCTCCTGCCAAAGTGTCCTGCTAAAACAGCAAGTCTGGTAGTTCCTAGCAAAGGGTTAAGCACAGCACAGGGAAGTATTGGAGTCAACCTCTGGAGAGGGAGTCGTTGTGGGGGTGGCTTTAGTATGAAGTGTCAGACCTGCTTGAGGGGCACTTGAGGGATTTGGACAGTCCCTTGACACTGTCCTGTTCCAAATGCTGCCCATTTCAGTTTGGCCAGCTAGCCATCTATCCAGACAGGAGATATCAAAGGCTTGGGGTGTTTGTGACAAGTAAACTCTGATTTATTTTTTTCTTCATGAGTAGTGCTGGATACTTGCCAAGCTGACTACAGGCTGCTAATGAAAAACACTGCCAATGAAGAGCAGGTGCACTGAGGAGTGAGCTGGCAGCTAAACCAGCTTCTAAACATTGACCCAGATGTAACATGAAGTCAAAGTTTTACTTCTCATTGGAGATTTTTGGGGCATTTTTTTTTTGTTTTATCCCTATGTGGTTGTCTAATTGCATAGCGAACAAGAGCAGTTGGAGGCTTTTATTTCTCCTAACAGAGTGTTTATCGTCTCAGAGGAGGGTCCATCCATAACTTCCATTAAGTTTTATAAAGGAAGGCAGATTCTGCAAAAGAGAGGATGATTGGATAAAGATGGACTGGCAGTTTCCATTACTGCTTTTGTACAATCACAGCAACGCTTGGATTGGGAAGTGTTGCCTCCTCTCTTTACCAGTCCACTCTTGGGAAGAGCCACCTCCAGAAACTGCAAACTGCTTCCTCTTTCCAGTTCCTCCGAATTCCCCAGTTGCTAGCAAGGGATCCCAGCTGTTGCTCACTGTCAGCCCCATTATCCCAGCATTGGGTCAGCCATCAGCAATCCACTCACCTGGACTCCTGTAATCTCTCCAAGTGAGGTCAGGGAGAGGGTAGTTTCTGCTTCCTGTCTGAATTTGCTCACTCCTTCCTCCAGTTTATTGAAGGACCAGCATCTTGATCCAACCTTGTCTCTCCTTCCTCCTTCCTTACTCCTTGATGGTATGGCCCTGTTGTTTTCCTTGTCAAGCATTTCTTTTTCACTCCTGTACAATTCTTTTTCACAGCTGTAGTTGCTGCAGTTGTTTGGGCCCCTGCCTCGACCACAGCCCCCTGAGGGCACTGACCTGTGGCTGCACAGGGACAGGCCAGGCCCCAGTACACGGTGAGGAGCTGCTGGTTTTCACTGGGGTGAGGCAAGGCACGTTTCCAGCAGGTGACACATCAGTTTGCCAGGGTTGTTACCCGTTCAGGTGTGAAGTCCCAGGCTATGGGAGGTGATATCTGTCCTAGGAACCTGCCCAAATCCCTCCACACCCCCTGCCACCCAGGGGAAGAGCCGCCTCAGGGTGCATTTCAGTATTGCCTCACCCAAAAATCCTCTCTTACACCATGTCATCACCAGATTCCACCAACCCCATAACACGCCAGCAGTGTTAATTAGCAGTGTTAACAGCTCACGTGGGCACGAACAAGGACCTCTGGAACCTGCAGAGTCATCCACATCAATCCCGAGTAGGGAGTGGGAGATGTATTCCCTCATCCTCTCACAGGGACGAGAGAGCTCCTGCAGCACAGCAAGGCCATCAGTGCCAGGACAAAGCCCAGAGGCATTGTTTGTGCTAACATATTCCCAAGTTCAGCAAAATAGAGATAAGAAGTGCATCCAACAAACTCCCTGACTCACCCAGGAGCTCCCCACTGAGCAACTGCTGTAGCTGTAGCTCACTTAACACAGAGCTGCCCTTGTCTCCTGCCCCACACTGGGTGCCAGAAACGACCGTGGGGGTTTGACCTTGGCTGGACATCAGGTGCCTGCCAAGCTGGTCTATCACTCCCCTTCTCAGCAGGATGGGGTTGGCGGGGGGAGAGAATAAAAAGGGAAAACAAAAGCATATTGATCAAGATAAAAAGTATTCTAATAAAGTGAATTAAATATTTATTCTTTACCATCAGCTGGGAATGTCTGGCCACTTCCTGGGATGTAGGGCTTCAAGCACACAGTGGTTGCTCTAGAAGACAAATGTAATAACAAATGCAATAACAAACGCTTCCCTCCTCCTCCTGACTTTTATTGCAGAGCAAAGTGAGGGGGCAATGTGGCACAGGCAGCTCTGATGCTGCAGGAGTGCTGTCCAGCAGTTCCCAAAGCACCGGTGTGTTCCTGGCCCCCTTTCCAGGTACCAGTGCACATCCCCACACCGTGGGGAATGAGCCATCTCAGCCAGACCCTGTACACACTTGCAGGCTTTCTTCTATCTGGTCACTAATCCTGCTGCTGCCTGTAGCAGCTCTGCAAGCAGCCAGCTGTACACCCCAGGCACTGGCAGAACACTCCTGCACAGCAGAGAGCTCCTTTCAGCTTGAGGACAAAGAACAAATTGTCCCAACAACAGCGGCTGCCTGTCAGAGGGGTTTGTTATTCCAAGATATTGAAGGATCTTACACTTTTAATGAAAAGAAATGGAATCTGTTCACTCTCTGGCTCGCTGTCGTTCTCGTGCGTCTGATGCCTCAACCAAAAGAGTATTTTTTCGTTTATTACAGACCAAATCAAGCATCAAGGATGACCTACTGAGCAAACTGTAACAAGTGTTTGCTTTTTCACTGCCTTTTAGGAAATGGATTCCAAGGCCCATTGGATCAGCATTTTTTTCCCTGAACTCTCCCCCTGGAGCCGGGGAATGCCTCACTGTAGAGGCACTGTGGGAGGGCAGGCTGTGGGTGCAGAAAGGCAAAAAATGCTGTCCAGTTAGGTACTCATTTTTACTGTAAGGATACGGAAGGCAAGGGGGGACCTCACGTTGCTGGGAGAGATGTTCAAACAGAACAGCAGCTGTTCAGAAACCAGCTTAGTCTCTGTGCCACCTGGAAAGGGAGGGTTTTTGCTTTATAGAGGGAACTCTCAACAGTGTCACCCGGAGCCTTGATTTAGGAGAGCTGGTCTCTCTGCGTGACGAACACAGTGCAAGAGACTGAAATGGGGATGAGATCCAGCAGCTCATTTAACATGGGGCCTTCATTGCAATGAGGCCCTTTGGCCTGAAACGCTCAGGGCTGGGAATAATCATGGAGCGTATTTTGTGCTTGAGAATGGAGGTATGGAAAGAAACCAGTGTAATTGCTTTTTACATACTTGGGGGAAATGAAAATTGTGAGTAGCTTAGACTCACCACAGGATTTCTGCTGACTCGCACAGAATCAGGCCATCAGACCATGTTTTCTGTCTCAGTAGGTGGATGTGGTACGATCAAAGGCATTGGATTCCCATCTAAGGGAGAAGCACAAAACAACAGATACCAGTGAAACTGGATTAATACGAATTTTTATTAAGCAGCCAGTTGGGCGCTGCTAGGTCATTAGTCACTCACCCAACAAGCTGAATGTATGGTACAGCAACACTCTGGGTATTCCGTGGTTCTGAAACTACTGCTTTCCATGAAGGGATGGATATCTGTCGGGACACAGGATATGGAGGGCTTGGGCACTGGTGTGTGTCATAACTTCCTACAGACTTAAGTGCAATTGCATACATTCATTACATAGTTTGCCTTAGGACTGTGTGTAATTCCTGTGGTTTGATGTTTATCTTTGGCACAATCAATGTCTGAATTTCATCTACTACTGCATTTTATAGAGGTGTCCGTTTTGGTTGGGGTTTTTTTTCCCTTTAAAAATATTTGTTCATTTTCATCAACTCAAAGCTACGGTGGAGCAGATAAGTCTGTACTGGAATGCTCACAAGATCTTTTAATAAAGAACTGACTTCTAGGAGTTGTGTCACTGCAAATGGATTTTTCTTCTTCCCCTGCATTGCCAAACTACCAGGAAGGTTTCAGCTTCTCAGGCCGTGTCATCACTGCCCTGTTAACCCGTGGCCTCAGCCCCTGCCATAATGAGCTTCCCATAACCAGGGCTTTGTCTACAAAGACATTCTCCCAGTGATAACCAGTGCAAAGTACCTTCTGTCTCTGGCTTTGCTGCATCAGGGTGACATGTTCTAACTTGCTATTTTTGTCTGCCTGGGCGGCTGTCGCGGTGAGCAGTGTCACCCTGTGACACAGTGCAAGGAAACCAATTGGGCCTCCTCAGGAAAAGAATGTATTTTTCCTTCTCCGCAAATTCAAGGCTTTTCTGTTACACTTTAATAATTTTAAAGAGAAAATGAGTGCCGAGAGTTTTTAACTCATCTGCAGGAGTAACCCTGAGATCACTAGCATTTTTAATTTAATTTACAGCTGAACTCAAACCTGTTTTACTCTCTCTCCCTTGGCAGAAGCAGCCTTGACTTCAGTGAAGTCTTAGCAGCTTTCTCCAGCTGAGCCCCAGCCCTTCCTTTCAGGACTAAAGTGAGTCCTTTGTTGTTATTCTTTGTCTCAGCTCAGTTTGGAGCTGATCATCTCTTAGATATATGCACATATCCTGTGGTGGTGGTGCAACCACTGCTCAAATGGGTGAATTGTGAGAGCTTGGGTGGTATGTTGGGAAACCCGCTGGGCTCCCAGCAGTTGGGAAAGGGCTCCCAGGTTTCTCTGCAGTTGGAGCATTTATCCTGGAATGAGTGTCCCTGGGACTTGCTGCTTTGTCTACAGGAGAGGAGAGTGGCCGAATCCCAGCAGCACCACGGTGCTTCCCTACCCAGCTTCAGACAGAAGGTCTGGGGAGAGTAGCCAAGCTTTAAGAGCAGCAGTCCTTGGTGTCACATGGGGTGGTGATAGCAGTTGACCCTTGGGAAAGGCTGGAAGCTCTTCCTGGAGCTTGTGGCAACACCAGCCCTGCACAGGGGTCTCAGCTGACGGCACATCATTTTGGTCAGTGCTGTTGGGCAAGAGTCTTCCTGCACGCCCCTCCTTCCCCTGTCATGCCTCAGTAGTTACAGTGGGCACTTACTCTTGCCCAGAGGTTGTCTCTGCTCTTGCCCAGCAAAGCAGAGCTGGTGGCACAGGCTGGCAGTGGGGAGGGAGCAGCCCCTCCTCCCCGGGGGCAGGTGCTGCTGGATCACCCAAAAGCTACCGCTAGCTCTCAGCAGCCTGAGAGCTTTATTTATTTCACTTGGTCATGACATTGCTTGGTCATCCCCCTCCATGACTTCACTACTTTCCCTATGCATTCCCTCTTCAAAAACGCTCTTGTCACATCTCCAGCCAGCCTGCCCATCCTGCAGCACAGATGCTGTCAGCTGTGGCAGCGTGCCTGGGGCTGTGGCGCACTCTTGAGCCAGCAGACTGTATTTAAGTTCATCTCTGGCCATGTTCGAGTTTTGGTCCCATTTACTGTCCTTTTTTGGGGCCAGCCACACGCCGTATGCAACGTCACTCAACTAACCCCAAGAACAGGGCAGGATTTGGCTTCCCCAGCACATCAGTCCTGCACGTGATTACCCTGTCCTCCTCTCTGCATGGTGTGGCACACTGGTCTCACTGGTGAATCAAATCCATGTCCTGCCGTGGAGACAGATGTGTCCCACTGCCAGCAGTTCTTTAAAAACACACACAAATCTTTTCACAGCTTCCACTGAGCCTGGAAGGCAGCTTCAGATCTCACCTTTCCAAACTGTCAGAGTTACGTGACAGTTGCAGTAAATCAATTTGGTCACAGCAAATTGCCCCCAAGTTGGGTTTTACCTGCTAAGCTGAACGCCGGGCCCTGGGTGGTGCTTCTACCTGGCAGAGTTAATGGCTGGTGCTCTTGCTGTGAGCTGCCCTGTCACTCACCCACTGCCTTGTTTCGCTCCAAAACTGGCTGCTGACCCAGCTGATGCCTGTTGGGATTTCACAGGTTCAACACCAACATTAGAGCCACAAATTCACAGGGCATCATTCTTCCTTCTCCTAGACCCACATTTAGTGCAGGAAGCTCCCCCAAGGCTACAGCTTTCCTTTTGTTTGTCTGGATAGAAACACTCCAACACCTGATTTGCACCAGGGACTCCAAGCTGTGCTATCTTAACATCAACACTGAAGCCTGTGCTCCGTGGGGCGGGGGTGGGACTGCACTTTCCCAATCAAAAGGTCCATTGGGACTCTGGCCCCTGCCACCTCTCCTCTGCAACATGCCTGGGGGATGCCAGACCTTCCCACGCTTGGGCTACACCACTCAGCCTCTGGCTTCACAACCAGTTTGGAAAACAAAAAGTGCAACTTTTTTTCTTGTTTCATCAAAGCAGGCTCTCAAGAGGCCTGTGGAAGGGAGTTTTTGAACACACCAGAGGCTGGCAGACGTGGAGAGGAGGTGGTGGAGAAGCAGGAAGTGACACTGATGGCAAGTTCTCTGTGTCATTCAAAGCCCACGCTAACTGCCTTAACACAGCACAGGCCCATGAAGGTGGCCCAGATCTTGCTTCCCCAGGGAAAATGAGGTTGAAATACTGCATATACTAAAAAATTCAGCTGCACAGAGCAGCCTGGAGATGCTGTTAGTAGGGTCTCTCTCCCCAGACAGAGTGGGAGGCAATGCCAGACCCCTCACCCCACAGTCAGCATGGTTACTTGGGCTTGGCATGTTTTGGTGAGGTTCATCCATGACCCAACTCCGTGACTGCAGAACGCTGGGCTGCAGCTGTCAAGTGAGAATCACAGTAATGCCCCCATAACTGTTAGAGAGAAAGCATTTTTTTCAGTGTATGGAAAGACTTAAAATGTGGAAATGCCTTGAAGCTATGAAAAGTTGGCATTACCAATCTTATATAAGCAAGACATGGCTTTGGAAGGGCCATGAAAGTGGCTTCTGTAACTACTGCTCAAGAGCACACTGAAGTGTAACTAAAACCCCCCAAGAGTTCACAGGAGTTCATGTGAAACAGTACACACAGACAGCTGAGTTCACTGGTAGGAGTTTCCTTTTCTTTGACACCTAAAGAAACCACTCGCTGTCACATTCCAAGAACGTACTCTCAGTTCTGGTGCCCATCAGCCAAGGAGCAAGGCAGGCCCAAACCGCAACAAAGCCAATTTTTAGCTGGAGAAAAATAGGAAACCTCACATTCTTCAGCATTAAAGCTTAGAAAAGGATATAAAAATGGACCGAAGAATTAGTAAAATATTCCAGCATTTGGGGAATCTTCTGTTTCTCACCAGATAATGTCAAGTTCTGCTCTAGTGGTCACTATCTCCTTGAGGAAGATGATTTAAATTGGATTTTGATACCACCTCCTTTTCCACTGTCCTTATCTCAGCATGACTTCAATAATTATTCTCTCTCTGCTTTCTCTATATTGGCACAGCCTATTCTTCCTCACAGTGTCAAATTCTTCTGAATTCGCATTCTATGGTGACACTTATAAAGCAAAGAAGAATAAACTAAGACACATTATTTCACGCTGCATCATTATGGATGGCCATACTCACATTCAGAAAGCAAAACTGTGAACAAGTAATAGAAATTTACTCCTCCTGATGATACAGAAACATGTTACTTATTAGTTACCACTCCGGTGTTGAAAATGTTTATTCAGCTGCAAATGTTGTGCCTTTCCAACAAATGCAAAACAGCTTTTTGGTGGTAAATAGCAGGTATTTATTTGAAATGAAAAAAAATACTTCAGTACCTGAACTATTGCATTTAATCATGTATTGTTGTAATTGTGTTACTCTAACTTTTTGCATTGGAGACAAATATACAATGAACATTCAGATATCACAGATTGCACACTAGATAGTAAATCGTCAGGCCTTTTACGTAACCACCAAAAAACAGATATTGGATTCTGCAATATAGTACAAAATTCCACACTCCAGTCTTAGCCAGTTATCTTCAATTTACTCCTGATGCTGTACAAATAAATGGCCATTTAACTAGGGCTTACAAGTTAATAACAGGACAAAAAAAATATACATTGCACTGACACAAAAAGTCAGCTGTGTTAATAGTCATGCAACAAGTAACCAAACTTGCTGAAATTAAAAATACTTTCTAAAAACAGTTTTAACTGCATAAGTATTTTATACACAGTTCATTTACTGAAACAAAAGGAGTCTTTAAATGATACAAAGCAAATATAAGTTTCTACCAATTTTATACATAAGAAAGTGCAAAATAACTTATCTAAAGTGTTTCGCTGTTGAACTGATGGATGTTGGCTGGAGGCAGTCAAGCCCCTCTCAAAAGCATGACATTACAGTTGCACACTACATACAAATGTTAAAGAGTACATGGGTAAGTTTACGACAAAGAACAAGGCAGGAGAAGACATGTGAGGTACTTGCAGAGAATACAAGTCTACTAATGTCAGTGTACATGAGTATATTTTTGCTCAACAGATTTTTACATGGAAAACAAAGCAAGTATTTGCATTAGAAGCTCGAATGAAATGGAAAAAAAATCCCACTCCCACGTGAACACAACAGTTGCCCACAGCAGCAGCTGCCAGAGGAAATACCAGCAGGTGTGCTTTTCCCCTCCACCTCCAACAAGCAAGAATGTGGTTTTTGGAACAGCACCACTGAAGAATTAGGTCAGAGGGCTGTGCTGGTTCGTTTGCAAAACGTAAACTGGGACTAACCTCTACACTACAAAATTTGTAAAGAATAAGGAATTTTTTAGTATTATAAGATGCCAAACATCAAAGGTGTAGAACACCATCAGTGCTGGACGCAGTCCATCACCCCTGCACTGATGGCCTGATGTCCTCAGGACCCTGCGTTAGCACTACACGTAATTTGCTTGCTTAGTGTTAGATTACATCAGTGTTATTGTCATAACATTGTTTTTATTAGGGTGGAATTATGTGGCTGTACAAGTTCCAGTCCACAGAAAAGAATACTTCCTTAAATTTGGGTTTGATTTGAAATCTGGAGGCAAGGGGAGGAAAAACTCTGTGGACTCAAAGGCATTCAGGAGTTGTTAAAACAGCCTTTTGTTCAAACAGAAAACGTTAAGGCCACTAGCCTGTCTTCTGAACTATGCTGGTTTTGCATCATTTTGGGAAGGGTGAAGGCAACGTTGGAGAGAACAGATGAACAGAGAAATACCAGTGCTCTGCACATGCTTACCAAGGACCTCTTCCTATTTTTAGGGTCAAATCTGTAGAGTAGCCATGCAGTGTGGCTACTTGACCATCACTCTTTGGATCCAAAATTTGGGTCAGCTAAGCTCAGCAAACCTGCATTTACTTAACAGTGCAAGGGTTCTAGAGAAGCCTTTCTGTTCATTTGGGGACCTAGTATACATACCAAAACAGTAATATATATATATTACAGACCAGCACATACATAATAAACAAACAAGTATCAAAATACATATTTAACCTTCAGTGCATAAACATGTGATACCAGGGTAAATAGTAAGTGGTCAGAATTAACAAATTATTCACTGCTAAAAGTTCAAATCAAGAGAAGACAGGCGTGCCCCTGCAGTGCCAAGGACCTTCTTGGAAGGAGCTCACACCGACACAAAGGGCCTGGCATTTCTGATGGTGCAAGTCTGACGACAGTGCTGGTTTTAATTATTTGCCATCCCAGGGCCAGAGGCTGCCCAAATCATTCCAAGTGAAGGATAATGCCATCATTGTGAGTGGTGACACTCACTGAAGGACTAGCAGAGTGGGGCCACCTGTCTTCTGTTGGTCTGGGCCATATCCTTACTGCTATTTAAAAGAATCCATTGTGAATATATCTAGATCAGTCTGTCACTCATTTACAAAATATATACACATACGTTAAAAACCAAAACTAAAGTGAACACCAGCCTGCCCGCTGCCCTCCCCCTCTGCCCTCACCCAACCAAAAACCCACTGGCAAGACCTCATGCAGAAATTAAGTCCATGGGCCTGTCCAATGCATGTGCTCCAATCCCAGTAGATATCAGTGTCTCTACTTCATCCCACATGTAGTGCAAAATAAATGACATAGTAGTAAAAAAATACTGCAATTAAATTCATATTGGAACTTAAAAACCATAATGGAAATCTACTGCTGTCCTTAAGTTGATGCCATGTGCTGAAAGACAAGGGGAGCTCCGAGAAGCATTTCTGGCATGACTAAATATTACCCTGTTTCAGAGCAATGTCTATTGTTCCAAAAGGGTTTTTTTGCAAACAAGCTACAGGACAACAGCGGTTAAATTTTATGCACAAGGAATTAAGTCTGTACCTATCTGCAAGCCAATTGCTATTGACTAAAGAAGGTAAAAGCTGGTTCTTGCACTGCATGAATCAGCTGCTATGGAACAATAAGGAATTAATAAAACTGCAGCTCTGACGTATGTATAAAAGAGGCCTTATTAAATATGAACAACACTGAGGTGGTAAATAGTTTGGTATAAAATGCAACACAAGTGTACAATTTAGTTCCTGGTTATCTTACAGCTAGAATAAAATACTCCAAGTTCCTATTCTCAAAAATGTTTTCTTTTGAAAAAATCCATGTACTTCTATGAATAGCCTCACAAATTAAGATACTGTGGGCAACTGAAAGAACAAACATGCACAGACTGGATTTTTAACAGAAATACACATAATGACTTTGAGTTGTCTGTTTGGTTTTTTTTTTTCCAAACATTTGTATTTAAATTGATAGATGAGATAAAGATGCCACACAAAGTACAGTGGTTAATCTGAAGTCCCATGTAACAGGCAGTTAAGTTCATATTGAGATAAAAAGGCCGTTATACCTATTTACAATATACACAGTTGCTTGCGAAGAAGGCAGATTTACAACTATCTTCTAAAAAGCCTTCCCCTCTCCCCCCGCCCCCCCCATTAAGATGACTAGCTCTACAAAAACAAGACAAGAAGGGGTGTTTAGGATAAGTGAGGGTTTTCTCCATAGCCACGTCACAAAGGTTTAGGGGTTGACAGTTCTCTTGGATTTGCAGTTATTAATCATGTCTTCCTGGGCCTCACTCTTCACTTCATCTTGCTGTCAGCTTCATTTACCTTTTGTCAACACAAACCAATTCAATGATCCCTTTTTTTTACTTTTAGTGCTTAAAACGCAGTATAAACATAAGTGTAAACAGACAATATTCCAATCCCTTCCAATTACTGCACGATACTCTCACTAGTCCTTGGAGTGATGTCGGGGTTGGATGAGGTCTCTGTTTGCTGGGACCCCATCAATTCCTGGGTCCCTCCTCTGAACCCCGCTCGTGCTGCAGGTTGTAGAAGCAGTTCTGGCACACTCTGACCGGTGAGGAAATCTTCAGCCGTTTGATTTCAGACTGAAACCTGCTGCACCTGTACAGAAAGAAAACAAGCATTGCTGAACACAGGTCCTCTCCGTTTCTATCCAGCTGTGGAATTCATAACACCAGAAAACTGTCCAAACCTATCTTGACATGGAATTGGAATGCAGCGTGGCAGAACCACCACAGAATCAGCGCGGTGACTCTGCATGCCAGCTTAAAAAATAGCTGTTGTTACCAGTTTAGACTCAAAATAAAGCTACAGAGATGAAATTAGAAGTACCACCACTGACCCAGTGGACCAGAGAGGAGACTTCCAACTTCAGTTTGTGGATGAGAGGAGCTCACATACAGCCTCCGTGCCACAGATTTTCCTGTCTGAGGCTGCCTGCTAGTGGCTCCTAAATCAGGATCCTTACAGTCCCACACACAGTTTAAGTTGGTAACGGAAACCTCCATCTTTCACCAGAGTTCCATGGCATGCAACAGCTTTACCCAGCCTAAAATTCTATATGGAAAAGAGCCCAAAGAGAACTGTTAGCTGCCTTACTTCTGGCAGAAGAGCTGCCCACAGTTCCTGCAATGGTGACGCCTCTCGGTGAGCGAGAACCGGACGGTGCAGCCGGAGCAGCTGTCTCCCCCCTCGTCCTTCACCCAGTGGTCAGCTGCAGATCGACCCGGCTGATCGCTTACGGACCAGCTGAACACCCTGCCCCGGCCATCCCCAATGAGAATCCTGCTGTGATCCCTGCAAGAACAAAGCAAAAGCATTCCTGCAACAACTCTGGCACACTAACACACACTTGACCGACTTTACACATCAGAGAATGCAGTTAAATGTAGTTATTCAACTACTGGCATTAATTAATGTGCCAATTTAGCCTGGTCTGACTGAGAAATAGAGCTACAACACTCCATGCAACATAAGGCAGCTGAATTAGTCTACTTATTTCAGTGTTTTAATCTCAGACCTTGAAGAAGCCTGCCCCAAACAGAAGCACCACAAGATAGCATTATTTAAAGAACAATGGCTCATTGGTACCACTTGATCCCTGTATGGGCTATTCACCTAAGAGCTGGACTTGATGATCCTTGTGGGTCCCTTCCAACTCAGATTCTGAACTTCCTGCTGAAAACACCCAAAAAAACGTTTTAGGCAATTTCTTGTGAGCTACTCACTTGGAGATGCCAAGTGCAGTGATTTCTGCTGGATGTGCGTTGTCTTTGCGATCAAATGCTGTGTGCATAGTTAGTTTGCTTCTAAACACCAACTGGCGCTCCCATCTGTATCCTAGAAATGAGCGGGAAGCAGGAGGGGATGAAACAAATTTGCTGGTTCTTACTTTTGTTCCCTCCTCCCCCAACATACTTGTATATGTGAGTTTGTAGAAAGAAAAAACACCCCTCACAGATCGCTCTCTATGGCTCAAGTTTCATTCAGGGAAAACATAGTTTTCCACTGCTCCCCAGTGCATGTATGTAAGGAGAGGATAAAAAATAAATTTGTCTGAGTCCAATTGGAAGCTGCAGAGAGTGGGGACATACACAGTGGAAGTCCTGTACCAAAACCTGACAGGACTGGGATAGCTTCATTTTTATTATTTTTTAGTTATTTAACTATTGTATTGTATTTTTGAAGTAGAGACTTCTACCCACCATTAATTTTCTTCATAAAAGTTCCTATGATGCTGCATTTTGGGTCTGTGACTACAACACTTTTGATGACATTCCAGTGCTTTGGCTGCACTACTTGCAGAGTGTCAAAGTTTTTCTCTTTTTTTCCCCACACTACACCCCAGATCCCATCAGGAGTTTGGAGGTGTGCAGTAAGTTGGGAGGGGGCACAAGCTGGACAGCTGACTCAAAACAGCCAAAAGAATATTCCACACTGTATAACATTACACTCAGGAATAGAACTGAGGAGTGTGCCCCATTTCTTTTACCTGCTTTAAGCTTGCTGTAGTGCCGTGCTTCAGCATAGCTGGGGTGCGGGTGGTTAACCTGAGCATGGGGATGCATTTTTGCTTGTCCCTCAGAATAATTCACAAAGATAAAACCATCTTTCTCATCCAAGCTGAGCTGGTCTGACCAACGTCTGGAGTCATCAGAGCCGCTGTCTGCTGACCACACTGCTGCTGCTCTGTTGGATGACGATCTGGGCCTGTGGCTGGTGCTGCTTGGCTGGCTCTGGCTCTCCTGCAGTTTTGTGTCCTGGCCTATGCATGGATCATCTGCCTCGGAGTCACTGCTCTCCTCTTCATGGGCTTCCTGCCCTGGATTCACACAACAGGAGAGATGATGCTGATAGCAAGGCTGCTTTATGGCCTGAGCTTCTGCCTTACGCTGCTACTGCACTGCCTACAACCCAGCGGGTACCACCACTGCACGACGAGAGGGAAACTGCACACAGGCATCCCAAAGCCTTTGCAGAGATTCAGCTCCTGATAGGAATCACACTTTTCATCCTTTTCGCATTGGTCTTTCAGAAAACAAGACTCCTTAGCTGAAGCTATGTCCTATGACAGTCTGTCTGAGGTAGTCTGTGCCAACTTGAACAGACACAACGAGCAAAACCAGAAAGTGTTCAAGTTGGCAAAACCTTTCAGCAAAACTTACACAAGCACAGTCAGCTATGCTGAAACTGTTTGACTGAAAAATATGATTCAGATTTGTTAGTAACAGGATTTGTTAATACAAAAAAACAATTACCAAAGACATTTATAGTCCTAGTGACAAGGAAAAAAAAGTTGTATTTATATAATAATTAATAGTGAGTATCATGAGATCCAGATCCAAATCTGGATCATTTCTTCAATATGGAGAGGGCAAGAGGAAGATGAGATGACTAACAGAAACAATCATCAAGCATGGACTAAAATCTTTCAGCAGGGAAAAATGACAAGATTGCTTTTCTAAACAGCATGCTGTTCCACCAGTATGGTTTTTTTAAGTCTGCTGTTATGCTACGACTCCATTTCAGACTAAAAGAAAATCTAGCTTTTGGCCAATGCACTCACCCACAGCAGAAACAACCACACAGAGAAAAGCTCCATCGTCACAGAAAATAAAGCTATGATGGGCAAGATCTCTTATAGCAATATGAAACTACCTTAAGCAAGGTGGTGAACAAAGAACTCTGGTGGTTCTACTTATTGTGCCCCAGGTGATGTCTACTGTCTTTTGAGACAAAATCTCCCACCATCCATTCTGCACTGTTATAACCACAGGAGTTCAGCTACGTAAAGCGAAGATCAGATAAAAGGCAAATACAAAACATACCTATTTGTGCTTCCTGGCAATCCTCTTGTATTTCCAGCATCTCTACAGGCTCTGGAGCTGGCGTTTCTGGTACTTGCAAAAACTCCATCCGCCAGAACTGGAGGGACAAGCAAAGTGGCACTTACTGAACTCTTATTTCTCCTGAGCTACTTCTAGGGTTAAAATGGCTTAGTAGAACTGGTTGCATGTGAGGCAGATCCCATCCCCCTGACTTTGGGGACTAGATACTGTAAAAGGACATCTGTGTTCATGCCTGAATCCACTCCACACAGCCATCTCACCAGCAGACTTTGGTTATGGCAGACCCAGAGCTGCACAAAAAGTACTGAAAATCAGGTTAGACTTGCACTGATCAGAGATGACACTAAGGTTCTCTGTTCTTACTAGGCAACAAACTGAATTGTCTCTAGGTGCGTAAAACAAAAATGATGAACAAAGACTACAATCTCCAGGCACAAAAGCTAGTGATCAAAAAGTGATCATAACAGAGCAGGAAGGAAAACGTATGCTGCTGACAGTTGCTAGTTACCACATCCCAGTGTGTGCATCAAAAAGGAGAAAGAACAGTTCAAGTGAAACACCCAAGTACACCAGGATTGCTTTTGGTACTGGCCAGGACACTGTGTTGGATCAACATGGCTTCTCTAAATACGGCTACTACTAAACTTCATTTCCCAGGCAGTGATTCCTGGTACTTACCCGGACCACTCCATCCGAATGCCCCGTTACTATGACATTCTGGGTATCCCACTCATTCATCTCGGACACAAAGCAGCACATGATTTGCTGGCTTCGGCCAGTGAAAGTGTTGACACTCGCAGTAGGGCTGCCATTAATGCTCCACACGTGGATGTAAGTGCCAGCACACGATACAATATCTCCCTGCAAAGAGAAACAATACCTCTATAATTCAATACAAGTTGCAGGCATTCATTGGCAAAAACATAAGCCAGGTTAAATTGTAAGGTAAGTTCAGCCATCAAGGCTGGCACTTTTCAAGAAGTTTTAATCAAGCTGAGTTTGGTTACCTGAAGAAACCTTTAGGATTATATCCTTTTTTAAAATCGCATTTAAAAAAACAGACTTAGTTGCAACTCGTTTACAGGGTACAATGAGTTGACCAATTCCTCCACTTTTCATAGCATAACAATCCAACAGCACGTTTTCAGTACTTCCCCATCTCAGTTTCCAAAGACTCTGCTCACGTTGACACCTCTCTTTTTCACAGGTTTCATTTGCCTCCTTATTGGGAACACTCCAAACTAGTGCAGAGGGGAAACAGGAACTGCAGTCTAAAGCACTGGCAACACTACAACCAGACTAACTAACAGCTAATAAACTGTAGTTTTCTGATGATTTGCACAAATTTTGCCAAACTAACAGAAGCACCCAGTTTGTTGTTCTTCGGTTTAAAAATTTCCAACTCCTGATACTGTTCCCACATGGAACTGAACGAATGGCCTTTGGTTCTTACCGTTAATTCATTTATACAGAGGGCTGACACTGGAGCCCTGTGACCTCGAAGCTGTGTCAGAAAGGAGAGTTTATTCAAATCCCAGATGATGCAGGTGCGATCCCGTGATCCACTCACAATGATGTGATAAGCCAGTGATGCTGTTAAGCATGTGACAGTGTCAGTATGACCTAGTAATGCCTGCAAAACACAAGGCAGAAGGAATAAGCCAAAATAAGGAGAGAGCATAAAAATTGCACGTTAAACCCTCTTATCTGATTCAGATCAGAAAGATTCAGATAATGTAACATGATTATTCTATCAGAAGATGCAGCTGCCTTACGAGCATTCAGTTGATGACTATTTTCATAACTGAAAATGATAGATTAGTAATTATTTTCCATTTAAAAAGAACTTCGACAAAACAAAATTTCAAGGGTCTTGTGTTATAGACCCCTTCCAGTGGAAAAAAAAAACCATTCTGCAGCAGTAGCCTGTTTACAGGGTCAGAATATGTTCCAGGGTGCACCTAAAATTACATTCTGAAAATAGAAACTAATAGCTCCTTTATAAACTTTTGTTGACGTTTAAGAGAAAAGAGACAAGAAAGAGTTGCAATCAAAAAGGCAAAGTCAGTTGGAAGGAGGATAACAATACAGTGTCTACTCATATTAGGCCCTACTTTTACATTTTAGGCTTAACTGCAGCTTACTCAGTCACAAATCACTGGCTAAATTACAGTAAATGGCATTCTGTACACTGCCCTGAAATTTAAGATACAGTGTTTTATCTTGCACTGTTCTGAAGTAAAACACTTTGGAAACACAGCTTTGTACAGTTTTCAGATACTGGACAAAGGAAGTTATTAAATAATTCTCTAAATTTCTTTTCTCTAAAAAATAGTCCTGCTGTTAAGATGCCAACAGGAACAGTAACCCTTTACAACCTAGCTACCTATAATAATGATACACAGCTACTAGAATATTTTGATTTAGTTGGGGTTTTTTTTGTTTGTTTGTGGGTAGGTTTTGTGATTTTGGTTGTGTTTGCACACAAAACTTACTCCACACTTACCTGCAACTGACTTTAAAGCATGGCTGCTTGTTTTAGATTAAAAGTTGCTGTTTTGAATTAATAAAGCAAGACAAACATAAGGTGACTCTAAAGAATCTGCTCAACAAACATCACTGCCAGAGAAACAGAAGTTTTGCACAGAAGTGGAATTTAAACATATAAATTTTTAAAAAAAGTAATAATTTTTTTTTTTGAAAGCGGAAAATTAACCTTTAAGGCTGCCTCCTTTCACCATCCTTCCTGACACAGTTTTTAGATGGGGTTGTTACACATAACACTACAATAAAGCAGATAACTTCACAAAACATTTGTATAATTTTTAACTTCATTATCCAATTCCCCATCTCTCCAGAAA
The DNA here is from genome assembly GCA_013396735.1 of Grallaria varia. Classification (NCBI taxonomy): domain Eukaryota; kingdom Metazoa; phylum Chordata; class Aves; order Passeriformes; family Formicariidae; genus Grallaria; species Grallaria varia. Next base: position 700,270 of record VWZG01002742.1, read on the forward strand.
ACTCCTGGTGATCCACTGTCCTTAAAAATGATGCAGTTGTAAAGATGAATTTGACCCACTGTCAGTGCCAATCAGCACCTCAACTACTCCATTCTCCAAAGATCTCCTGGACTCCTGGTTTCAAAGGTTACTACAGGAGCAATGACCCTTTCCTAGTTACTTTGATCTTATCACATTAATTTACATAAAAGGAATTTTTTACTGTATTTTACCTGTTTCAGTGTGAGGGCTTTAGCTTTTTCTTTGGAGACACCCATTTCCCACACACACACTGCTGTGCTTGTTCCTCCAGTGATAACAAGTTTGGGGTTGGGGCAAATGGCACACAGTATCTGACCCCATTCTGACAAACATTCATAAACAATCACTGCCTAAAAATAAAGAAGACAAAGAAGAATTATTTGCAGGACTAGTATTTGATAGGATAAAAAATAAAAACCTGACTACCACCTTGCATTCATGAAGTCACTAAGATACCACTGATACTCCCTTATGCAGTTTTTCCTCCAACAGAAGCAATTCCAGTCTCCGCCCTAGGATGTCTCCTGAGATAATATGAGATGCGCTTTAACTGCAATGACTTAATTAATGTTTTGCAGACCTGGTAAAAAAGTTATTATTAGTTGGTTTATGTTATTCTGCCAGCACTCTGATGAACACCACCAGATAGGGAGCAATAAAACTTATGGAGTACAAAATTATTTCACTCACACGTGAAAGAAATTTCCACTGTTAGGTTTTGTCACTGTTGAGTACTAATTGCTGTGGTACATTCAGCACCAAAACAGATTTCAGATTACCAACCTTGTCTGACTCGTAGGTACCCAGTCTGCAGCTCAGATCTGCATAGCCCCAAGCAAAAGTTTTATTCCACGTAGGCGGGATGAGAACCTTATTCTGTTCCACTGCCAGAATGCCTTTATCAGTGCACACGATCTGCCCCACAGGCTCCTTGAGCTCTAAGAAAGAAGGTGGAGTTATGTTTTATTGATGGGAGAGACAAATACCATCTGATCCCGTTAACTACCTGCTGCTCTGCAAAAGCAAAGTCTCTGTAGTGGCTATTTATACAAATCTTTGTTTCAGCTGCAGTGATGGTAACTTTTGCTCCATCCTGAACAAAAGCAGAGCTAAGTACCATCAGTAGTGGCAAGAATACCCCGATGATCACAAACAGCTCTGATCCCACCTGTGAGGCTGCAAAAAGTGTTTTTCAAGCAAGATGTCTGTGGTCATTAAAAGTGATTGCACTGTTTTTGGCACAAATAAAAATAAGTTTTTGGTATTGATTGATTCCAACATCTTAGACAAGCATTCCCACAAGCTTCTTTCCTGACTACAGCCCGTGGTGTCCTATTTGTTTTCCTCAAGCTTTGCAAATATAGATTAGACCTAATTTCCTGACTTAGAGTCTACACTCTAACTCCTATTATGCCCTGTGCGATAGAATGCCCTCTCTCTCCACAGCAGGCAGGCAGAGTCTCAGCTAGGAAAGAAATCACTGTATAGCATTTACCTGCCTCACAGACAAAAAAATGTCAGATATTAAGTAAAAAATCACCTCATTTTGTCTTGGTGCAGCTACCAACACCAGCCTTTCCTGTCAATACTTCACAGTATTTCTTGGCACTGTGATAAAGATATCTTTTGCCATGAAAAACACAAAAATTAAGGCTATTGCAGGCCCAGAAGCGACACACCCTGGAAGCTGTTTGTTAAATTAAAACTCTATAAAGAGGTGCTTAGGCTCAATTTTATCCCTCTATTTAAAAAAGTTATCTTAAACTGATACAGATTTGGTGCTTCTCAAAGGTAGCTAAGAACATAATCTTACAGCATTTAGGGTATTTTAAATTAGTTCTCACAAAACTACAGGCAGTAAGAATGATAGAAGTAAGCAAAAGGTGGAAAAGGACTATCTTGCTGAAACTCTGAATGCTCGGGTGATGAAACAGGAGTAACTGCTCTGGTTTTAAAGTTTACCTTTTACCGGGGCAAGAGATGGCCTCAGGTTGTCCAAATGATGGAAGAAAATCTTGTCACTTGTGGAACCAGGAGGCACAGAGACTCCCACAGCCTCTCCATTCAGTCGGCTTCTAACACGCTTTGGTGGGTGTGGTTTTTTGAAGAGCTGAAATTCATCAGGAAACTAATTATCATTAAAAAATTACAGGCTTACAAGGGCACAAGCTTAAAAAGATCGTAAGTCTAATTTAGCTACTAAAAATTCTGTAGGTCAGCAATTATTACTTAACTGCTCTCAGCATTCACTAATAACTTACGGTGACCACTTCAAAAAAACTTCGATGAATATGAAATCCAACAAGGAGCTTTTTTTTTTTTTTTTTTTAATTTAAGCAACGTCCAGTTGCAAAAGCAAGCAAAAATCTCAAAGCTGATGCACAACATGGTAAGAAATTCTAACCCATGAAAACTGAAAGCTACATTTTGGCTACGTATATTATAATGTAGCTGACCACTATAAACATTGCGTGGCATTTTTTAAGATTTCAAAAGCTCTTTCAAAGAGAGGCTATCACAGCACTGAAAGGAGAACTGAAATTCCAATCCTGAAACTTATTTTCTTTTGAGCCCCTTGTGATGTGTTACCTGTTTGCCTTTCCAAAGCAGAGGGAACATGCATAAGCCTGAGGCAGCTGAACTATGACCCTGAAGACATGTTTCTACTGCCTGCACCTACACCCTGGGTATACAAATAGCAACATGGACACATGCCAACCCTCGCCCTGAACAACAGCATACGCCTTCCATCTGACTGGGCTACAGGAAGACTGAAAGAGAAGGTTCACTGTACAGTGTTTTACATGGACAATCTCAAAACTCTCCACTGCCAGCAACAAAAGAAATCCCAACTCCTCCTCTGAGCGACTGCTCCTCTTACTCGTTTTGCTCTGCTCCCACAGGCTGTGGCATTTCTGGACCTTCCCAGAGTCTATGAGAGCCCTCTTCCAAACACAGCTTCAGCTTTGCAGTGTTTGGCACTCCAGCAATATAAAATGGAAAACCAAACTACAAGGTGCATTACTAGTAGAAGAGATGAGATAAAGATGATGCAGTCCTCATGTTGCATCTCCATGCAAAGAAGTGACGAAGTGCACAGCAGCCATGTCACTGAGACAGCCTGCCCTGGATCTCCTGTGGAAAGTCATGGGAAAACTCAACAGCTACATAAAAATGTGCTCCAAGAGCACTCAACACTGATAACGACTTCAGGAAGTTCTGAGTTTCCCAAGTTTATTGCAGTTTATTTCCTCTAGCAAAACACCATAAATTTCTCACTGCATCTGTACCTAACAGGCCTTTGAAGATCCAGGCAGACCTTTGGACTCAGCTGCAATGCTCTGCCACTGCCCTGCCCTGCCCGACCCTATCTGTCCATCAGGCTTCAGCTGGGCCACGTCTGACTATCATCATAACCCAGGGACTGGTTATTAGGTAAGGGGAGAAAACCCTGCAGCCACTGCATAACTGGATTATTGAGAGAGAGCAAGGAAGGAAAAGGAGAAGAGCCACAGAGGACAGATGAGCAGTTCTTAGCCCTCCTTCCAAGTTGTGAGAAACAGACAGCTGCAAGTGAAATATCCCATGGCTGTACTGAAACATTAAGTGCTGAGATCTGAGTCTAAAGTTTCCAGTATGTGGGTTGGGTTCCCAGTGAATTGCTGAAAGTATCTGTGGTTTCCACCAGATCTAGGACTGGAAAAATTCACCAATGACATTTAGAAGTTTCACTGGACAGCAAAATACTCTAAAGAAATGCCCAATTAAAAAAATTAGAGAAATAAATAAAAAGAAACACTCAATGTTCCCAAACTTAAAACCCCACCAAGTAAAACTTTAAATATTACATTTGATAATTTAATCTTTTCAAGAGAACACACACTTTAAAGTTTTAAAATTTATCTATCTCCTTAACTACAGCTGCCCTACAAGAGTCAATCTTCTTAATTTAAACTCTTCAAGTAAAAGATGCGGCCAAGCCCTGCAGAACACCAAGAGACTGGTGTACAAAAAGGAAGCATAGTTATTAGAGAAATTATTTTATTACAGGATAACTTAAAATACCTAAACACTAGGCTTCACTTTGAAATTACACTTTCAGTCCTCCCCACTGGCTTTGTAGCAGGAACACACTTTTTTTTTAAAATGCTGATTTTCAGACATGAGCCATAATTCATTTTGCCTTTATTTTAAGGATGTAAAATGAAAAGACATTTGTAATCTTACAAGCAAAGCCCAAAGTTGATCTCTGTGTCATTTATAATGGAAACACACACATTTTCACATCACTGGATAAACATTTATGTAAAAAGAAGTTTCACTCCTAAATCATCATCCTATTCCATATTAATATATTTCAATTTAAGTGTTAACTGCAAAATGAGAATTCTACAAACGGTATACCTGCTTTGGTATCTGTCCAAAGTTATTAATGAATCCTATGGTAGCTGTCTCTTTTAATGGGTCATTGATGTTATATATGTCCACTTGCCCCTCATAGAAGAGATGGTGAAAGACATTTACAGCTTCTACTGCAGCAGGACCTTGTTGTTTATAGCCAAAGATCAAGTCAATCCATTCATGCAGGTGTGCACTCACAAAGTCACATTCTAGAGCCTGAAATTCAAAGGGCATGCATTAAAACTAGACAAACTGGTCATTGGTTGAGTTCACCCCACCTGTCACAAATAAAAATGCAGAACGTACTCTGACATAGTTTTGTTATGTTTTGATGCAGCTTTTCATTGAAGGGGAGGAAGTGCTGGTTCTGCAGACCTTTGCAACTATCAGCCACCAAGCCTGAACTTACAAACTGGCTGGTAACCCGACCACACAAACTGAGCTTAGATTAATATGCAGTGGAAAGTCCCAACTGCTGCTCTCTATTGTCCTTAGTAAAATGCAAATTACCTCCCGATGAACTCTGATAAATTCACGAGGATCTCCTTTAGCCCATGGAGGGAGTATTACATCGCCAAGTTTAGTGCCATTTTGTTTGCAACCTATTAAAAAAAAAAAAACCAAAAAAAATTTGGAGAGAAGCACTGAAACTACACAAGCAAAAAAAAAAGTATGAAAATAAATTCTAACACCTTTCCTTTTCAAAGGAAGCCATTTCAGTCTTTTCTTTAACATACTATGTTGTTTTTAAAGGTCAGGCAATAAAACATGAACAATTCTCCCTCAGTTGTTCATGCAAGATTGCTTGCAGAAGGAAGAATTCAAATATTCCTTGCTAAGACTTCTGAAGGTCATTACCCTTCCAGCCAGTGGTGTTGATTAGATTACACCTCCTCAGTCTTCACAACACTATAATGTACAGTCTGAACTCAAAACCTTTATGTTTCTCTGTTAAGTGCTCTTGGAACAAGATTATTTTGTCTTTATTTTTCTATTTAAGTAAAATTTCAGCTCTTCTCTTCCCGTTATGGGAAGGACCCACTGCCATGCATGAAAGTTAACGCAAACACCAGCCAGTAAAACAGCCTTCTCTGACCATTGCACAGTCACAACACTGTTGTGCCAGTTCAGCTCACACCTGAGCAGCCAACCCTGCTACTGGGGACTGCTACCATAGCAGCCACCCATTTTGCACTCAGATGAATCAGCACAGGAAAGTTCATTTTCTTATCTCTTCTGCTTCATTGTTCTTACTCTATGAGGAAAACTGAAATGAATGTGCTGGCCCCAATTTAAGAGAGGGCAATTACTTGTATCTGGCATCTGTTTAGCATGTATGTAGCAATGACGTGTCAACTGAGAATGTTTTGAAGAAAATAAATCCCAGCACGAGACAGTGCAACAGCCAACTGTACTGAGAAGCCTTGGTGGAACAGTATTTCATCCCAGGGTTTATATTCTTTATGTTCTTCTCAATGGAAACATTCTGTATTATGGAATGGTATTACTGTTTTACCCACGAGAATGGCCACACATCACAGGAGTACAGGCTAAATATTCATTTTCTAGCAGTGAGGAGTTAACTGGTATCCCCCCACAACCTCCATGCCCAAGGATATTGGTGATTCCCCCGAGCATAGTTTGGGCACAGTCCATTCATCCTGTCCTGGACAGCCCCTTCCCACTCTGAACATTAAACGGTGGAGCGTTGTGATTATCAAAAATGTACTTGGTGAGACTTCTCAATTATGTTCTTGTTCTGTCTCTTGGATTCACAGCAGAGAGCTCAAAATGTAACAACTTAACGCCACTGCTAAGAGTGACAAAAAACTAAGTAACATGCACATCCTACAGAGAACAGGTGTGAAGTTTGACTCCTGTTGAATAATCACTGTCAAAAAAGCTAACTGTGACTTTTCAACAAAACCATTAGGAATGCTTAAGAGTTCTAAAAGGGAAGACTAACAGATTTTGCAAAAAATAAAAAAATTAAACAAAGATTGTGAATACCATCATGGAGCAGCAAGTTACATGGAGAAAAAGGCAAAGCAGAGAAACTCCAAGTAAAACTGGTGATCTCTGCATTTTGAACTGGAAAAAACTCCAAAAATTGACTAACACACCACTTCAAACAAAAATCCTTTTTTGGTATTTCAGTAATTTGTTCAGCAATACTCAGAACAAACTTTGTATGAACCACTTAAAATGAACACTCACTGAGTGAGAAAATATCAAGTCTGACAAATCTGAAAAAATAAATCTGAAGTATCAGAGCAGAGAGAAGAACTCCTGCTAGCTCTTTCCAGTGAAATGACAAGTTCTCAATCATTCAGACTTTCAAATACAATCCTGAACAAACATACAGTATCGGGAAATACCATAAGTAGTCCTGCTTTTCCTTTCATGTCAGAACGTGCAAGTCACCTATCAATTCTGCCTGTATCATGAGACAGTTTTATCTCATGTTGGACTGTTCTGGCACTGCTTTCCCACCCACAGAGATGCTGTCAAGCTCCTGTTGCCTACCTAGGTCAAAATTGTTGGAATTCAGCAGGAACTCAGGGAGGTAGAAGAACTCGGGGATGAGCTCCTTCACATCTGCCATGTTGTGCTTTGACGCCGAGTACCAGGCCTCCCGCACGCTGTGGAACATGCGGTCAGCCAGGTCGAAGTGACCGCCCTGGGGGACACAGACAGAGCACACCAGCATCAGAGTTAGGTCTCAGCACAGAAGGTTTAGCCGAGAAGGCAAATCAGAGCACTCTCTGCCTAATAAAGGCACTAGAGTGTAGCATGTTTCTTCCTCGAACACAACGGATTTAATGAGCTGCATTACTTTTTGGTACATGGTAATAGTAAACAGAGCACTCTCATACAGATATACAGAACTTTAAGAAAGAGCCATCTAGTCTGACTTCAGTCTCCCCCAGAGAAACCCAAATCTTTTTTGCCTGATGGCTTCTCTCTAGGAAAAAGATTACAAACCAGATTACCCATCAAACTGCCTAACAGTCCCAGGCTCTGCAAACTTTTGTTTATTTTAACACTCAGTACTAAAACGTCTCTTTGGATAGACATATCAGTTTAAAATAAAAATCTTTCAACACCTGCAGCACAGAACTAAACAACTAGCATATAATTCTTTCAACAACAGATAAATATAGCATGAGAAGCAAAGTATTTTTCACAACAAAACTTGCTTTTGTTTTTGTCTGGTGATACTTTGTTCTGTATGCATTTAGAAAAATGTTCAAACTACAAGAAAAATAAAGTGTATTCCACCACCTCTTTTTAAAAGACACATCCAAAACCTCCCAGGCAATAAAAGCATTTGATGAAAAAAAAGGGTGACTGATCATATTTTTGTTATGTCTGAAATTCACAGCAGGCAAGAAACATGAAGTAAGGTGATGTAATTTTTACCTGTAACCGTAAGAAAATCTGAGTAAAAGGCTCCATCCGGACAAGGTAGGAAGCCACTATCATGGCTGATGAATAGTGAGTCCCATAGTGGTAAGCTGGAGTTTCCCCTACAAATTAAACACCAGAAATATAAACCAAAGAAAGAAGTGTTGGGTGACAGACTTGGTATTAACTGAAAAAAAACCCCACTAATACTGTATTTTAATTACTCCATGATCGTGGACACATTCAAAATTGAAATTTGCAATTTTCATTCTCAGAAATGTGAAAGCTTTTATATTTTGTCACAGCCATCAGCTGAGGTTTGGCAGCAATCCAGTAGCCCTAATTCAATGGGCCTCTGCAAAGCAGTACTGAATGGTTAGTCATTTTTTATTTTAATTAATTGAAATGTTGCGGTGCAGCTATGAAGATTTCTGCTGAAGAAACTTTAAAAAAACCAAAAAACAGGCCTCTGCCTTCAATAAAAGCACATAAGAAAAGTTGCCTTTCCAAACAAAAGCTTTATTTCAATATATAAGGAGGCTATAAAATCATGAATATGTAACTTAATTGCATCTCGTTCTGAGTCTTTTAGCAAAGAAAGTGCTGTTTCTTTAACCAAAAAACATGCATTAAAAATAAAAATTAACAAGGTATAATACTGCTAACATGGAAGTATTCTCATCCTTGTAGTACTTTTTTTCATGAAGCAGCACACTCAAACTGTATTAGCAGGCAGAGCTGGTTGTGTGCTTCATGTGCCAGCCCACTCAAATCTTTAGACAATGTTAAACTCATCTAAATGTGCCACTGCTTTGTCTTAGTTTTTAAATATAAACCAACCCTGGCACTTGGATTTCAAACAAACAATGCAGCAAGAAAACCAACACCCCTTTGTTCTAATTCAGCGTTCGTTGGACAGTTGCTAAAAAAATACAGTGGAGTTCTGCGCATCCATATCCAGACCTCTTTACCAGTAATATAAAAATCCATGAGTCGTTCTCATGACAAGACTGGCACATGACCCTCTGCTCTTCCTGCAGGATGGATCATTACTTACCATTGGGATCTTCCCAGTCTTTGTATCGCTTCTTGTACTGGGCTAACCTGTCTTCTGTTTGAGCTCCCATGGGCTTTGCCAGGTTTCTGAATGTTTTGGGATTTGTAAGATCTAGTTCCTTTAAAAATAAAACAGAAAACAATTTTATAAAACCAAACCCTTTCAACAGTGCTGATTACCATATTTAACACCACATACCTCCTGAGGCTGTTATCTTTGCTTTCGACACACACAGCAAGTGCAATGTTGGATATGCTTAAACCAGCCCTTTAGTCTGACCCAAGAGAGTCAGCGTGCTTTATTTTTAATCACATCTGGGTTCTAGATAATTTTTGCCCTGCACATCTCATCCTGTCCCAGTTCCCCTACTCCTGTTCTTGAGTACTCAACAAGCACCCAAACAACATTTTAAATTATGGTCTAGCTGATGGCAATGGCTGCCCACAAAGGTATTAACAGGCTGCTTCATCTTTTTCAAAAGCACATTCTTCACTGTGGGCCAGATTTCGTAGTAGTCACAGCCTTCTGGACAAGGATGCTTTCTCTGTGGGCTTGGCATATTTCAGCAAAGACTTATAGGAACTGCTGCAATGCAGAGAGGCAACTGCCTCTCCAGAGATCCCAGCCCTCACCTGCACACAGCCCAGAAACACCTGCAAAATCAGTGCAGGCAGGGACAGCCAAGAATCTCTAATATCCCACCTGCTGATAAGTGGGAGGAATAAAATCCTCTGAATCAAACAACTATTAATAAAGGTAAACCTTGGTTTTACTCAAGTATGAGCTACATGTAGCATTTGCAAAACCTCCAACTTATAAAAGACTGCTGACAAGACACTTTATTTACCTCTGAGTCATAGTCTGCGAGGATCCAGGGAAAGACAGGGTACTGCATGAGATCATTATAGGATCTGCCAGCCAGAGTGTTTAAGTGCATCAGGTACTGGAAGTTACTGATTTCTCCTCTCTTAAGGAAGACAGATAACAGCACTGTAGAGTTTTCACTTTACAACAATCAAATATCTACATTGCCACACTGTCAGTGTTCTCCCCAAACACATGAAACTTATTTTAATAATACAATGCTTACTCTACTTTTACTACAGCCCCCCCAACTGCATTTTCAACAGCAGAACCATTTCCTATTCGAAGATGATATCATGAAATACTACACACTAAAATGCTGAGATACACTTTCGTAGTAGTATATTCCATCTGTTTGAGTAAGAGGATGCAACTTCTGTGTACTGATTAATCACTGTAAAATGTAGAATTTAATTAAAAGAAAACCCCAAAATTTTCATACTTACTTCCCATCTTTGAGTAACAGATTTTTCTCCCACTAAAGTGCTAAGCAAGCCAGACCTAATGGGAAGAAGAAAGTGCATTTTCTGACTTAGCAGTAAGATCTGGGCGACATCTTCACAGGACAAGCCGAAGTTTCAAGAATAAAACTTGTAAATTGCAACAATGAGAAAAATGGGGCTTTGTTCCTTTTTGCTTTAGCACTATTCTTTTTTTTACTTCTAAACACAGACTAAAAATTATGCATGTCAATTATGTAATTCAGTGCAAATGGTGGCTGATGAGTAAAATATTTTTAACAACTTCAACAAATCTAATGGCTTCAGCACTCCAATTCCTTTCAGAATGTATCTGTGTACTGACTACATTAATCCTGACACTCTGTATTAATTAGTAAGAAGATACACAAATACTGCCAATGACATTAGTACAGTTAAAAATACCTGAAGCACAAGATCACTAGTTATTTATTTTAGTGATGCGTAATTATAAATGGAGGTTGCAGAACTCCCCAAATAACCCTGACATTAATGCAAGCATCATTTACTGGAAACTGATGAGCTATAGAGCTTGTGAGGAACAGCCACATACCCTTGCTCTACGCTGGTGTTTGGCCTCTGCCCAGACACCGACTCCGAGCTGTCAGTCAGAGATGGCACCACAGCCAAAAACCTGCATCAGCACAGTGCAAAGGAGATTACAGTTAGTGTTTCTGTCCCGGGAGTGTCATCTCCCGAGAACCAGCATTTATTCAGTGCAGTTACAGTCTTCATTTTGAGCAACTACGGAACATCTTCAACAAAATCAAACAACTTTTCTCACTGAAGGCATTTAGTGCCGTCTAGTGGCTCTTTTGTGCAGCACTCAGGTGCTACCAGGTATCCAAACCGGCTCAACACAGGTATTTGCAAATACTCACAGTAAGCGTTCTAACTTATTTACAGTACCTTTGATAAACTTTGTTTCTAACACCTTTTTGGAAAGCCAGAAGATAGTTTCGTCCATCTCCTGAGAAAACTTCAATTGCAATTGGCTGAAAACAAAGAGGACAAACTCACATCAACATTAACTTGTCACCTCTGGAGGTCAGGTGCAGACCAGTTTAGTCCTATTACATCTGGCACCAAGTTATGGAGAAGCAGACTTCGCTTAGTGCGGGCACATGTCTTATTTTTGGGCCACTGATATTCACTAACATACACAATAAACTAAACCAGAGTAAGCCAACAAGGACGCCCAACTTAAACACTTCAATATCAATGTAGTGAATAGCTTCACTTTCCAAATACTGCTTAGTTACCTATTGATTTTAGTTTTTTTTAAATTACATCATCACAAAACTTTGAAGTTGTCTCCTCAATCCAAATATAGTGTCCAAGTTACCTGCAAGAGGTATCTCCTTTTATGCACTTCCTTGATATCTTCATATGCGAAAATGCTGCAAGTTCTCTTGAGTTGACTTGGACCTTGCCTTGCTCCTCTAGGTATGATTGGCTCATGCATCCTATAAATCAATATAAACAGGCAAGACAAAAGTGATTATAAAGAAGAGAGATTAAAAGAATTATTCTCTTAATTCATGAGAGTCCCATTAAAGAAACTGCTGATTTTCACAATATACACTGAACAATCTAAGCATAGAGGAAACTGCACTGAAGTCTGCCTGCATCTTACATTATTTTGGAGTTGACTCCTTAAAAATCTCATTCAATATCTTTTGTTCAGCTATTAAAGACAGAGGAAACTCTGTTATCTACTCACTTGGGAGGCAGTGTCTCGATGTCCCGTATTTCTCTGGTGGCTGTCATGGTGAAGCCATCAATGACATAGAAGTGTTCCTTCCCAAAGAGCAGCAGCCCCTCGCTGGTGTCCAGGCCCTGGACCCGGGCACAGCGGTACATATGCTGGATCTGTAAGGAAAAGCCAGCGCTTAGAATAAGCCTGTTAATGACCACTACCTTGTTAGAACAGGCCGCAGACACTGCTCTCGCACTTGTAGATACAGCAAAAATCCTGCCATTTTCTCCCTTTATCAGAGATCTACTTAATGCCTGCAACTAGCAATTGGGGAGGGAGTTCATAAAGCCTTCACAGTATGATGGAGATTTATCTACTTACCAATTTATCCACTTACACTAAGCTTCCTGAACATACTTCAGAACCTGTAGACCCCTCAACTATGATCACAACTGTATTTAATGTACTTAAGATGGATAAAGTCTGAATACACAGCATGGTAAATCAACATTGTTCTTGGGGATAAAAAAAACCAAACTATAAATGTTTTTCATTCTAATAGAGGGAACAATTAATTATAGAGTTTACCGAGTTCTGCATACATATTTTCAACTTATATTTTCTGTCTGGACTCTTCAAGCTGACACTGTGTTCAAAGTATGGGATAGCTCATAGCTTTCATTTCAGGACATGCTAATTTTTCCTTCGTGGGCAGAAGGAAAAAAAAAAAAGAATGTGCCCAGTACAGTTTTCAGGGTCAGGATCCCTTTGAACCAGAGCACACATTTGGTTTCAAGGAAGAAACTGATGAAATATACAGCAAAATCAGCTGTAGATCAGAGAGGTATATAGGACATTATTCACGCTTGCAACATGTAATGCAGACATTCCAATGCAGTAAATTCTTAGTGAGTTTGAAGTTCATAGTACCTTCTCTCCTTCTTCAAGAAGTCGAAGCAAAGTTGTATTGTCAGTCTTCTCCTCTTCATCAATCGAACTCCCCTCGACAATTTGATCCTGTGACTGGTCCTGGTTCTCATCATCTCCTCCATCAGGAGCAGAGCGAGATCGTTTTAGAGGAGGTTTCACCAAGCCTGGAAAAAAAAAGAACAGAGATAGATAAATAAACCCCTGAAATGTAAAAAATTAACTTTGCAAAACATATAATCTTTCAAATTACTGATCCAATGTGAAGACAGAGAAACAAGAGCCCTACAGCATCCTTAAGCTTATCTTTACACAAAGGCTTAAGATACAAAGGCCGACAAATTTAAAGAAAACTGTTCAGGACAAACCAAATGATCTAACCTTTGACTCTTGCAATAGTGTCCTCCCCATGTTCTGGCTCCTGCTGAGTTGTTTCACCCACTGTATTCTCTTCAATAGCATCCTGAAAGACTGCAGGGCTCCCAGAAGCCAGGCGCATGTAGTACTCCTTACTGTCATAGCTTATGGCTCTTCGGTAACGAGCAGGTTTCTTAGAAATAATGGAAGAAATTGCTTGGTCAGTCAAGTCCTCCCTCCCTCAGCGAAGGTGTCTCAGGAACACGGGGTGCAGCACAGTGCATGCCCAGCAAGTGCTTTGTGCATGCTCAGTCACACATCACACACGGGAGCAGAGACTGCTCAGGAGACCTGATCTGTCAGCTGATTTGCAAGGGAGCTATTAAACCACTCAATAGGGGAGCTGCAGAAAAGCCTGCAGACAAACCTACAACATGGGAAATAAGAAGGGTGGCCGGTACATTACAAACTCACACAAAAGGTCGGGATTCTTGTGCTTAAGAGTTATTGATCAGATGGCCATTTTATCACCTTTTGCAACTCCCTACAATATCTGCAGCTCATTTGTTAGCCAGCTGTCTTCTTTATAAGGCAATAGCTTGAACAAAAAATTGCCTCAAGGAAAGATACAGATATGTGGAAGTTGATTTGAACTAAAAGCACTAAACCGATCTGTGTTAAGGCCCAAAAATTCTCCAGTTGTTAATTCAGTTGTTCCTCTTTTTAGTAAAGATTCTGATGGTATATGGCCAGGAGACTGGCACAAGAGTATGCATTTAACAAAGTAGTTCCTTGAGCACTGTGTACATTTGGGTAGTGTTTTTGGTCTTTTTTGTTTGTTTGTTTGGGGGTTTTTTGTTTTGTTGAGGGTTTGCTATTTAAGTTTGGATTTGTGTGTGTGTGGTGTTTTTTCCCCACCACAGGCTAATTCTTGTGTTTCTCACTTGATCATGGAGATAACATTCAGAAGCATTAAACAAGGACATTAATAAGTCAGAATGATCACAGGAGATACAGGTGAAGATACAAGAGTTATTAGAGAGCCAAGAGCCTTTCCAAAATTGAAACATATGTATGGATAAAAACCCATTGATTTTGTACTGCAGTTGGAAATTTTCTTTTACAATTGTTTAAACCCACCCTCAAACCCTGGAAAGTTTTTAGAATTTGTTCAGCTCTACATAACAATTTTTGTTGGTTTCGTAGCATTATTTCCCATGAATTTCAAAATTAGGTTGGGATAATTACAAAATAATATTATTATAAATCCAGTTCAGTGCTTTGCATTATGCGGAATTGTAGAATATCACTGAAATGTAAGTCAAGATTTTTTCTTGTCCACTTTTGCAGTGGTAATTGAAAATACATAAAATATAAAATTACTTTTTTGTGGTGTTTATCTGTATGATAGGACAGCAGGAAACTAAACTACTCATAAAAAAAAAATCAGAATCAAGCTAGCTTTATTACAAGTTGATGCTCGGGGCGATGAAGAGATTAAGATCAGCAACATGAAAATTGATTACTTCGTGGCAAATTGGTTGGCTTCAAAATAAAAAATTTAAGGCATTGTGAGCTAATTTTATCACTTAAGCTCAACTAAGTCTTCACTTCTTATCACCACAAAAATGCCACTTAAGCAATGCTTAAAATATCTGAGGAAAAAACAACTCTACAGCCTACAAAGAGAAATTCTAAATAGCACTAAGATGAAGAAAGGACAACAGTAACAATTTATATTAGATATTCTATATAATAGAATTAACTTTCATTTATATGTATTAGTTTCTTGCGGAAGGTAATTTAAAATGAGTGAACACACATTACACATTGTACTTAGTGATGGGCAAGACTGCAAATCTAATTAAGAGAGAAGCAGCATAATACTGAAAAGAGTAATACTGCAGAGAAGCCACTTCCAAGCAGGTCTGTTCTTTTCAAGGTAGGATTCATGTTTTTTAAATAAATATGGGTATTTCATTAATAGCAAGACTGAGAAGAGCCAGCTAAGACAAAATTAATAAGGGCTTTAATAGAAGTGGGCCTGTTACAGCCCATTATGGCCAAAAAGGAGAAAAACTGCTCACCAGATCCCCTCTTAGAAAGAAACAGATCCACATGACCGTGTTGCCCATTACTAAACATGTTCCACCAACCATTAGTTCAAATCCCAAGGCCACAACACTTCACACAGTGAGAATAGTGGTAGCACAGCCCAACACAGCCTGTTAGTGTGCAGCAAAGAAGGCAAGATCTACAGAAAGTTTTATTAGGTGAAGGAGAGCACAGTAACCTCTTCTAATGTGATTACTGAAAAAACCTTTAGGCCTGGAATTATTTACTGAAAGAGCAAGTTGAAAGCCAAATGTAGAAGCCTTGTTAAGATTGCCTAACATGCAGGAGAAAAAAGTTCTATTTGTTTTACATTCTTTCAGTCAGTGTACTTTTTTCTTTACCTTTTGAGGAATGGTATCATCAGAAGTCTCAGGAAGTCTACTTGAGAAGTCAGACTGAAAACAGGGCATCAATTACATAAGCATCAAAGAAAGAACACTTTTGAGAAGAATGCATGATGGCATGTTCTCTACTTCATGTGAATTAGACTGTCATTACAGCTATTGTGTGTCAGACCACAAGCAGGCAAAACATACCTGATGGTTTAAAACTGACTGACTGCTATGACAGACTTGTTCTAAGTACTTTGACACTCGCACTTAATTTGAGGGGGGAAAAAAGTCCTGCACGCATGCATGTTTGCCTAAAAAGACACAATAAACACTGCTCCATTTCTTAAAAATTGTGTTCCAAAAGTAACAGGAACTAATTGCTAAGCTTTCAGAGCCCACATGTTTCTGCTACACAGCCCACCATCATATTCATGGATGGATGAAAGCACATTTCACAGACCAAGGCCTGTAGCCTGTTTGGATTTTGTTTTTTTTTTTTTTTCCCAGATCATTGTTTCCCACATTATCTAGAATAAGGATGAGAACTCAGACTGAAATATCCCATAGTTATGGTACTCCTCAGCCTCTAGAGGCTTGTGAAGATGCCTGTGCTGTTTGCTGGAGGGATCATTCTGCACACCTCACCTTATGGAGCAATCGTGAGTCTTCAAGTTCGTTTAGTTTTGAACAAAGTGACTCAGTACCTTCTCTAAACACACTTATACAAGGAACAACTGGACTTTACCAACCATTTAGGACATACAGACAGAATACCAGTTAATGCCAAAAGAGTAAAACAAATTTCTTACAAAAATTCATTAAAAAAAAAAAAAGGATTTTGCAACAGGATATAAAATTACCCATCACAAACTCCTGAATACTTACCAGCAAGTTTGTTTCTTGCTCAGCTTCAGGCATGTAGGGATACTGAGTATAAAACATGTCATTTCGCACCATCTTTTTCCTCATTCTGCAGGGACCCTCAGTCATCTCCAACATCCACTTGTCCAGATGGGAGCCAATGGGGGGACCCCACAAACCTCGCTCTCTGAGGAGCTCGTATTCGATCAGAGACCACTCCTCGGTCACGTATTTTAATGCATTCTGCTGACGCTGAACACAGAGACATTAGTAAATGCATCAGGAGGGATGCTTTTAAACCTGCCTCTGATACGAGCAGAGACATTTCCACTGCACTACAGAAAAACATGTAAGTCATAATTCTAGTAGCATTTTCTGGTATTTGTGGTGTCACTTGCCATAAATGAAAAGAAGGTAAAAGCCCATAAATGAAAAGAGGGTAAAAGCTCTGCTTTTTGGTTTGGAACATTAACTGAATATACTTCAAAATGGCAAATATGAAAGAAATGTTAACAGTAAACCACTTTAAATTTTAAAAAGGTTTTTCAGAATGAAACTAAAAATTGTTTTGGAGGCCTTCCTGCCTATATTTGCAGTGTAGAAAGAAGTTCAATGAAGCAGAGTTTGGTGGTTGCTTTTTTAAACTAATTGTTTTCAATGACTGGTTTCTCTGAGAAGTTGATCTCTTGAGATTTATAGGATAGAGCTCACCAAGTACTTAGACCCAAATGTCTTTGGGAGTGTTTGGAAGAAACCACAGGGTGCAACAATTTCATTCTGGAAGGCACAGAGCAGCCACTAACTATCACTGCATGATACCAGACAGTTTTACGCTTCTCCACATCTTCTCTTAGTTTTGTACAGTGTTTTAGAAAGAGCACATTTCCAATCTCTCTCTTTTTGTTCCTTGCTTTTTCCTTCTTCACATTTCTAAGGAAAGACTACTTAAGCTTCTTGAAAAAAATTAATATTTAACATGCAGTATTGCTACAAGAGTTTTAATGTACAACCAGATCAGGAGTTTCTTCATTTGTTTATTTGATTACACTTAAAAATAACAACTATATATATAAACATTCCAGTGTTTCGCCTACAACAAGCCAATATTTTACAAGCCCCATGCTGAGAAATGGCATTGGTATAAGCCAACAGACCAAAGTACCAGTGTGAGGTAATTAAGCCACCATACCTCCTGGTATTCTTTATACTGCATATCAACCAGGTCCCGAACCACTGCAATGTGAGTAAACATCCACTGGGAAATTTCCTAATACAGAAGATAAGACAACACACACAATGAAATTTTATAAGAAAGATTTTGTTTGAATGAAAAGTCTATGAATGCATCACCGTGCTACACTCGATCACAAAGGATAGATTTTTAAAAATAATTACTCAGATAATGAATTTCAAACTTTTGTACACAGCAGTATGTAAGTTTTTGCTTTGCTTGGTGTTCTTCTATTTTTTTAAAGGTGATAAATTAATGTATAGAAATATTCTTTAAAAAAACCAGGCAAATACCTGGAAAATATTTGAAACACATGACTAATGGCTCAGAACATTCCCAAACAACCAAAGACTGGCACTGACAAATATTACTACTTCTCCTTGTTTCCTTGTAAGTTATATTTTATGGACGCTCCCGTGGTTGCTGGAAATCCTCAAGACACCCATCCCTCCTCACTCTGGCCCACTGTTTCCAGTTGTAGTTCCCTTTGCTGACAGAGGCAGCAACAGTTCCCATTGGCTCTTCCTGAGTTTCTCCTCTTTCCCTTTCAGTGTATGCCTGCTCACCAGGACAAGCACAGAGCACTGAGGATTCTTTATTCTATCAGAGCTACTGACTAGTTTTCAGATCAGAAAGAGAACTAATTTTTTTCCACAGAACACAAACTCCTGATTAAGTCAACAGGAGTTGACTTAATTTGTTGACATTTCCTTATGACACAAATATACTTTGAACCAAAGTGCCCCCCCAGGTTTCAAGTGCTAAATACAATACTTCAAAACTTTCAAACCACTCTTTCCTTTGTTTTCAATTACCCAAATACTTTTTACTAACTCCTTGCAATGCCCCACTAGGTACTGTTCTACTGAGAGCACCATTGCTAGGTTACTCTGCTCTAAACTTTTTTTTTTTTTTT
>VWZG01002742.1:718945-766599 GCA_013396735.1 Grallaria varia
CAAGTTTATAGAGCAAATGTTTGGTTCTACCATCACGCGTTGCTTTGCTGAACCTTTTGTAGTCCAACAAAAACAGCGCAAAGCAGCATTTGTTTAATCACGACACATGCACGGTCATAGAGGGATTATTCCTAAACCACGTAATCTTGAGGTCAGGATGGAAAACAGGACAAACATCTGTCTCTCAGCTTCCATTTCAGTGCAGTATTGCAAACTGAAGACTCAGACTTGCAAACCTATAAAGCATGCAGGTAACCAGAAGCAGCTGAGAAGTCTCACCAACAACAAAGAGTTTAACTCTTGGCTTAAGGTCACAGATATGCAGATGGACCTACTAGACTGAGACACAAAGAAGCAAGATGCTCAGTCTGGACAGTCAAAAAAGGGAAAGAAAACCAAGCACCAGATACCACTTCACACTCTGCAAGATTCCCTAAATTGGGATGTTTACCACAAACCCTGAATACACACTGCTGGATTTTAGAACTGCCTGTTATTAACTGATAGAAATTACCTGTGTAGAGAGGTTGTGTTTATTCAGCCCACTCTCCTTGCGGTTTCTCCTGGAACCAGTTAGTTTAGAGAGGCCAAATCCACTGCTAACTCGTGAAAGTTTGGACTGTGTGGTTGGAACCAAAGCCTCCCCTCTACTGATGCATTTCTTCTCGTGAGCTGAAATACAAAGCACTTTTTAGGTACTTTTTCCCACCCTTGCCCATTATAGTTGCTTTTTTAAAGTAGAATAACCTTTTCTGTTGCTTCAAAAAGGTGTAAGTCTACTCAAAACATTTTTGCAACTATACCATCACGGAGACGCTGGAAAACTGAGAAAACATCAGCCAGAAACAAAGCACATCTAGAAATACAGAGACTGCAAAAACAAGCATTCCAGGTTTCCAAAAATGCCGTCTGTACATCCAAGCTAACCTCAATTACCTCGGAGCTGTGTAATCATCAAAGGAGTCATGTCTACGGAATTTTATTTTCCGCTGTCTAAACTCCTGTTAATTCAGTAGAGCATGAGTCGACCTTCTTTATTACATGCACAAAGAGCTAATTTGTGTGTAACCTCTTATGCACCAGGATTCCCAGATTCCTTTCCTGAAAAACTGCTTCCTATCCTAACAGATTTTTCAGTAGCCACAGCATCACTGCTGCTAGAGAAGGACCACTCAGTTGCCCATTTCCAATCGTCTCACCAGACAAAGAGCTTGCAGTGCTCCAGAGGGGTCCCCCTCCCAGCCAGGTTCACTCCTAGAAAATCTACTGTTCAGGACATATGAATCCTCATCTATACTTACCCAAATGATTTTGCCAACACTTTAAACTCGCTTCCTCAATAAAAGGCCTTGCAACGGTTATGTCCACTTGGCCACGGTCATTGACAGGCAGAGTCACTTTGAAAGCTTCTTCTAAAACTTGTTTTTTACTGTGGATCAGCTCTGTCCACACTCTGTTTATGGCTTTTAAAAGAAGCTGGCGACCTGCATAAGTACAAGATCACAAAGAGCAAGCTCTCTACAGTACTTACAGAACTGGTATTTTTACTTCAGTGAAATTAATAATTTCTGCAATTACACTCTAGTTTCTTCTCCTCTTGCATGATGTGTGAAATATCTCTGACCAGACTGTCTTTTCTTGCCATTAAAATGCTATCAGAAACTATCCAATTTATTCTGGCCATTTTTACCCGCGTGAATTTGAAACACTGGCTCTGATTAGTTGTGATTCATCTCACACTTCTGTCTATTAACAAAATGAAATTGAAAAAAACTTACAGAAGTCTATGTCTGTAAATACATGTGTATAATTCCACATTATGCTTTAGTATTTTTACATGTGACTGTGTTCCTAAGTACATACATGCATAAATATTAACTATACACATGCAAAAAAAAAAAAAAAAACTTGAATACTTTCTTCCCCAAATTTCTAGCTAGCTAGCTCATAAATTTCTTTTAAGTGGAAGATCCTGAGGATGCCACTAAATAATAATTTTGTAGTATATACCAACTGTTTCTTACCTTAAAATTACTCATTTCTATGTCATTTAACACAGTGCATATAAAGCAGTATTTCTAATTCTGTCTCATGTCCAGAAAACAATGAAGAGCTCTTACTATTCTACCAAAACACTAACTTTTCCTGGATATGTCTATCTTGGTATTTCCAATTGTCTTTTTATTAATTTTTTATATATTTTTATACACACACCCCTCCACAGAGTAACTGGGTAATACACATGCACCACAACCTCCCGCCCGAATGACTGGGGGAAAAATATTAGCAATGATAATACAGAAGTGGCATTCTGAGACACCTGGGGCTTTGTCATTCTCAGATTACCTTCACTGACATCTTGACTGTAGACTCCATCTGGTTCTATATCAGAGGGGATCATAATGTGCCAAGTTGTCATTCTGGCTTCTGCTTCCAATCCAAACCCATCAACATTGCTACAAAGGATAACAACAAGATTGTTAGACAAACATCAGTATTTTAGAATATCTCTATAAAAGGATCCGCAAACCTAATTTTGTTTCAAAATCAATCTCTTCAGCTTGTTTGCAATTCACTGGCTGGGAAGTTACAACCAATCATACAGAATTTGCTGACTTATTATCAGGGTGAGTGCCATTACTGAGAAAGAGCAGGTCATTTTAGTACATCACAGCCCTGGTTCTGGAATGAACTCCTATCTGAGATATTTACCTTCCCACATGTAGATTAATCAAGCAGTGAGCTAGGCAGCTGATGAACTCTTGATCATGATTTCCAGGTCCCAAAATTAAGTTTCTGTTCACAGTAAGGACCCTTAGGGAATCAAGGAGAGCCACTTGCTGAGGAACAGTTTTGTGAGCTCTTGAGAACTGATACAAGATGGTTCTGTTCAGGCAGTGATAAATAGCATCCAGTGATAGTCCCTGAGATCTTCTTTTTGACTGATGGGAAGAAAAAAAATCAGGATCAGACAGTAGCAGAACATCATTTCACTGTCACACAATCTTCCCTTGAACTGACCCATGCTCATTTTTCAAAATTGGTATTTTACTGAAAGCGTCAATTCCATGAATTTCAAGGACAAAAATGACATTAATTATAATACATTTATAATTTTAACATCTATAAAGATGCTGCTGATTTCTAACAGTCAAAGTCTTCTAACAATCTCCAATAAAAGTGTAAGAAGAACCTTCCCAAAAACACCAAGGTAAATTTAGGAAGGTTCCCAAAATTCTTGCGAGCTTTATTTCATTGTTTACTTTGGGAGATTTCTAAAAAATGTCATGTGAGAGCAGTTTTTACTCAGCTGCCCATATTAAAGCACTCCACACTGACAAGATAAGCTAAGAAAGCTCAGTAAAGAGCCTGGGGAAGAAAAGCATATTTCTGTGCTGACCTGACATGTGTCACTAGCAAGCTGCTTAGTGAGATCACTCCATGCCTTTCAACCTGACCTTCAAAAATGGTTTTCCAGGCAGGTTAATAGAATAACACTGTTACCTGTGCAATGAGCTGGATTATGAAGTCCACAAGAAGTTTGGATTCTTTGTTGAACATGCCCTGCCAAAGCTTATCTACCACACGCTGTGTAAAATAAAACACGTTGTTCACCAGCACTTGGTAGCTTCCTCCACTCGTTATAGGCAGAGATGCATCTTCACCTAGGTAACAAAAACCCCCAAAGTTTTCTTCATGTATCAAAAATACCCAACTGCATAAATATATTCACATTTGTGTATGCTTTCTAGGCTTCTGCAAAAGTCACAGATAAAGTTAAAACCTCAGGGCTTCCCTATGATGAGCTTTGATGATGAGCAAACACAGTTCTGGATTTATTTTAACATGATTCTGGATTTATTTTATTAATGCACTGCACCCAGAGGAAGACAAACCACTGCTGTGACAAGAAATGGGGAGCCTTCACTTTTGAACAGAAATGTTCAACAGCCCCATGACATGTAGGATGGAGAGAGAGCAGACCTAGAGCTCCTGGGAAGTCCAGCAGGCCACCATGAAATTCTAATGGGCCCCTGAGCAGCAATATTCCTACCGGCCCCGTCCTGATCACATAAATTCATGCACTGGCTGAACAGCCTATCCTACTAACATCCAAGTTACAAGCTTCTAATTCTCTTCCTGTCCATTTATCAGAGGAGTGCTAATCCTTTTTCCTCTTTTTCTGGGGTGCTGCCTTCATAATAAAACTATAGTAAAAAGAAATTTGTCATAAATTGACAAAAGCTCCAGATCCTCTACCAAGGTAATAAGGGCAAGACAGATGATGCAAGATCCAATTTCAGTTCTTTTTGATGTGACTGCAATTTGTCTGACTTACATATCCCAAAAGATTTATGCCATGTAGTTTTTTTGAATAACTTATTTTACAGCTTTGGCACAATGAAGGTAGTGAAGGAACATGCAAGTGCAGTAACACCATTTATACCTCAAAGGAGAGGAAAGGGAAGGGGGAAAAGTAAAGACAATGAGGGGAAAAAATAAAGACAATCAAGACACAATATAACAGAACACCAAAAAAGAAAAAGTCACAGAATCAAACCCTTGTGTTCCTGTCAATAGATTGATAATTAAAGTTTATTATATTACCCAATAAAACATCAGCTGCAAGTAAGTGGTCCATCACTCCATCCAAAACGTAAGTCTGAAACTCCTTCTGCTGTGTTCGTGTTGATCTTTCAGGGGAAGCCTGAAAAAAGATATTAATAGAATTAATATCTCTGAGCAAAATAAAAAAAAAAGGGAGAGAGAAGGTGTTCTAGGCAATTTTTTCTTGGCTCTTGTGAACTATTTTTATTTTCTTTTAACATTCTGTCTCAAGTAAGAAGTTTTGGCTTTATCTAAACTTTAAGCATGCATGTCAAGGATACACTGGCTGCAGGCAGTCTTACAGAGTAGGCATTATTCCTATTTAAATCCAGTGAATTTATCTTCTGCCATAACAGGAACTGGAAAAGAACACATTCTGAAAAGGTACACAAAACTCGAACTATAGTTAAACATATGGCTAAACTGTGATCTCCTCAGGACACACAGTCACCTCCCTCAGTAAAACAGGAACATATGGGACAGATCAAACATGTAATCCATCACTACTTCTCTGTGGGGTTCTGCATATTACTACATCAGCCTTGATACAGAGATGGACATGCTAAAATAAAGGGGGAAAAGGATTTTACCACCTTGTGTTGGTCAATGAACACAATCATCCCTAACTGAACCGTCCACTTGAACAGTCCTAGAAAGTAATATACCATTGCTTAGCTGTGGTTACATACCCAGTTCTCTTTATGCTGAAGAGTCAGTCACACTGACAAGTGATAACAAGTTAAAACAACTGTAAAGCAACTGCAACCAACTGAACATGGTCTCAAACACAGTTCCTGATGTCTGTGGATAACCGCGTCTTTTGACATTTCATTTTTTGCTTTGTCACAGCAAAGAGGTGCCCAACTACCCAAGGAAATTTGTTAGAAAATATACAAGCATGGTCTATAATTCCTGCAGCTTTCAAAAAAAATCAGGGAGACTCAACAACATATAAAAGTCAGGTGACAAATAGGTAGGGTCAAGGAAAAATGAGAATTGATGTGAACCGAACATTTCAAAATACAGTGTCTGAAGTTGTGGGCAGTTAAACGGTAACTGAACTCCTCACCTCCCTGCTTCACCATTAACAGGATGATGCTTTCTTCAAGTGTCACGAGCTTTAAAAGATAATTTACAGGAAGATAATGCAGTTATTCTGAGGTTTTATAGCAAATGGAACCATACATACTTTAATTGGCACCATTTCTTTTTATCTAATATGACGAAAACAGGAACTATAGCATTTCTGCAGGGATTTGATATTTTCAACAAAGTCTATACAGCTGTTATGGTTGGAAAGGTGTTTAACAAATGAAACATATCTCACAGAAGTAAAACTTGAAGAAAGCAACAACTTCACACAAAGTTCAAATAGTAAAACCAAAACAAAACACAAACCGCAAAGAAACTCTACCTCTAGCAGAAGATCTACCAGCGGAGTCTGTTTGCTAGCTGGTGTGAGACATAAGTTATCAATTATCATCACACGCATGAAGTCAAACACAAACTTTTTGGCAGGATGGTTGGTTAGGTATGTTTTGGTGCCAACATTGCAGTATTCTGATTGGCTCCTGTTCATGCCTGAATCAGCTGCAAAGGCTTTAAACTCTTCAGCTGGGGACCCAACTTCATCATCAAGATCAGTGACCTGTGAAAAATAGCATGTTAAAACTGTAGAGATCAGCAAATTAATGGCAGTTTTTTCACTTTTCCATTCTTTGCTTGTCTTTTTAAGGCTTTTTCACTTCATATTTTGCTTCATAAGAAGCATTTTTACAAGATTATGATGTTCAGGATCAATTCCCTAATACAAAACAGGAGAAACATCCAGTTTCAGATTCCCAGGGCAAACAATAGTCAGTGAAGAGTGTTGTGAGTTACATATCACATTCACTGACCAACAGAAGTACTGGGGCAATTTCCAGATACTTGGCAAAACCAAATTTTCTCATTGTAAAAAAATAAAAGTTTTGAAAAAGTTATTAACTAAAGCAGTTAAAATAAAATCAAGACAGAAACCAACTAAAAAAGGCCATCAAGCTTACATAGACAGAAAACCAAAAAGTAACTGAGCCTTTTCTTTTAATACGATACCTTCATCAGAGTGCAGTTATGGGTAAGCCGGTTTCCCAAAAATCTCTAAAAAAAGAGAGAAAAAAAAAAAAGGGTCTCCACAGCTTTCCCATTTCTGATGAACAGAAACCTTTGAGAGGCCAGCTCTTAAAGAGGACTGTAACAAAAGCACAAACAGTAATGAAAACTGCCAAATCCAAAAGACTGACTCTTTTTATGTAACTCCCTCCTCCAAATGAAAGAAGAGAAAATATGATTTCCCTCAACAAGCTTATCACACTGACAGCTTACATGTGAAGTAACCAAATGTTCTGGACATTTGGTTTGATTTGAGTTTTCTCAAGAAATTAAGGGAACTCCAAATGTGTGCTCTTCCTAATTTTAACAGCAGTCTCAGAAAAGCTGAAAAATCAGTTAAGAATTTTCTTTCAAGGCTGAATTTGGATTATAATGTTTTGTTGCAGAAACCTGGCTCTTATTCAGCTATTGATTCAGGGATTGATGACTGTTACACATTTGGGCAGATGAAATGCTGGAGGAGTAAGCCAATTTGGAGTCACAAGAGCCCTCAAACTGCAAAAAGCTCAAGTTGTCAGGCAGCTACACAAAGTTTCAAGGGATCTGGTAGTTAAAATAAAACCTGATCAGAGACACAATGCTCCTCTAAAAACTCTACAGGTGAATGCCAAATCAGCATTACCAGATTGTAGGTGGCACTTTTTTGAGAGGGAGGCCAAGCTCCTACAGTCTACATCAAGCGGAAGTTTAATATAAAAGCAAAAAAACCCCTATTTTTTTGAGAGATTCATCAACATGCACTGTTAAAAACTGATCTCCCACTTTTACTGACAAGATGATAGCACGCCACCAGTAAGTATTTCCTTAAGTGTTTTATCACACCCTCTATAGTTCTAGCATTTGGCGACCTGTAGCCCAACTATCCTTCCACATTCTTAATGAAATTACTATTAGATGTTAAGTAACACTATCTGCTTCTTTCTATCCACATTCTAGAAATTTTATCATTTGTAAATGACACTAAACTCAAAGAATACTTCAGGCAGCAATGCTGAATTCACACCCTCTCCTGGCTTGAACTCAATAATTCCAGGAAATGTAAGAACACTGTTTTGTGGTTAGACCACAAATGCCAAAATGGGAAGTGGAAAGAAAAAGAACTTTTAGATTTTATCACATCCTCCAGAGCAGAGGGCTGAATGCACAGGCTGACTCAGTCTTTTCTGCTCGTGTAAATCTGAGATAACATTGTTCATATAATTGAAAATAATCGCCCACTAGAGACAAATTGTGTATGATCCTCCTAAAATGTTGTTTCAGATGTCACTGAACTGCCCTTCTGTTGAACACTCACTTCTCTCAGTTTCAAAACCCAAGTACAAATCGTCCAGCCCAGCCTTGACAATAATCTCTTTTGCAGGGTGAGTTATGACTGTTAATTGAAAAAATCCTCAAAAGTAAGAGCCAAGTAGTTGGGTTTCCTACCATCTCAGAGTACGGTCGTATGTTGAAAGGGAACACTGTTGCTGCCAGTGCACACAGGAACTCTGGACTCATCCACAAGGAAATGAGGTCTGGCACATTGTGATACAAATACCGAAAGAACTGCATCAGGGTGACTGGATATTCTCGAAGCCAAGAGCCTTCCTCCTCTGACTGCCAAGGCTGGGTTGAAAAACAAACATCAGATTAGCACAGATAGCAGTAGTTGAAGAATGTTTATTCCAGAAAGGAAGAGAAGCTGCAGGGACAAATATGCAATCAAACACATTACCAAAGATGCAATGGCATACATGATCATTACACGTGATCAAAGATGGGATGAAATGTGATCAACCGCATGGACAAGCACTTGTTCAAGCAGAGCAGAAGTGGTTGAATAGGGGGTCAAACACATGACCAACTCTGAAAAGCACAACCAGAACATGTCCAATGTATATTAGAGGACTTGTCAGAACACCTGACTGAAGATGTGGTGTCTGAACCCGTGACCTAATATCTGCTCAAGCAAGTGACAGAAAACGCGTTCAAGCACATCAACATGTGACAAACCTGACTCAATGTCACAGAACATGTCTGAGCATGTCACCATACGATAAACACCTGATCAAAACACCAGCAAGAGACAGACCATGGGACAATAGGAATGTGCCCTGCAGCAGGTCATGAAGGCGTAAGCAGTACACATGTCCAGAAGTTGGTTCTGAACATGTTAACATGGTAGAAACATGCAGGCAATGGAGCACATTGCAAACACATGATGACCAAATAGGCAACAACCAAACAGCTGCTGTTTCTCAAACATTTTGGGAGATAATTTTCAGCAGATAACACACTCTAGCTTCAAGGAAAGACAGAATTTTCCCACTGAGACACCAACTTCCACTACTCTTGACATTAGATTCAAAGATGAGATGATGACACATTTTTCTGGCAGTAAATTCATTTCCTCCAGCATGTGGCTATTCATAGTCTGGGACTTCTCTGCATGTGGAAGGTTCATGCACAAAATCTGCAACTCACATAGCTCTGAGCAGATGGGATATAGTCTCTCTAACAATGTTAATCAGGAAAGAAATTCAATTATTTCTGCCAAGGACATTTTATCCTTCTGTTTTCTTGTTTTGTTTTAATTGCAGCTAAACACAAAGCCCAGCCTTTTTTGTGGCCTCTAATATTTCTCCAGATACTAGAAAAAAATAACATTGAGTAACCCATTAAAATGACAGTTTTGACCCAAGTATTATGAACCTATCTCACAGCTGGTTTTGTCATGACAAAACCTCAGCTTTTCTAATTTGGCTTTGGACAACATGACAAACAACTCATACAAATAAAAGCAAATTTTTTTTATGCTTACAGAATTCAGCATGCTCCTCAGCATTCCCAGTAACAAGAAGGCAGCTTCTGTGCAAACACTGTGTATTGAAGAGTTAACCGTGCCACAGGAGGCAGGAACTCCAAATATGAATGTCCAAATAGAGTCTAAATCAAACTGTAAAAGGCAAAAGAGAAGAAATAAGACATGAAATAATCCCTTTCTT
This sequence comes from Grallaria varia, assembly GCA_013396735.1. Lineage (NCBI taxonomy): Eukaryota > Metazoa > Chordata > Aves > Passeriformes > Formicariidae > Grallaria > Grallaria varia. The sequence goes on from VWZG01002742.1 coordinate 728,689, forward strand.
TTTGCTTTTTTTCACACATACAGTACACTCACTTGGCAGTATCTAAAAAATGAATTGTTTTGCAACCTCCAAATTTATCACCGTAAGTTTCATATCAAGGTCACATGTCACTGAAGAAAGTTTTTTTCAATGATGGGCTAATGTAACTGCAGCTCTCATCTTCTCCAAGTATTTAAGTGTTTTGAAATAAAACAGGCCTGTCAGCACACATGCTGCATAATCCCCATAGTTTACTTCCCTCACATCTAACGGTAAAACCCACATGGTAACCCACAGAAGAAAAAAAAAAAAATATACAAATAACACACAAACAAATCATGTTGCATTTTCCAGCAAGTCTAAATAATTAAACCAATTAAAAAATAAAGAAGGACAAAGTTCCCACCTCTAGCATTAAGAGTGTTACTAAGTAGCTGAATTTAGTTTTGATTTAACAGTGTCAAACTTAAATGCTGTAAGCAGATGAGTGAGACAGTGTGGAATGTGCTGTCAGGTATGGCTCTTGAGAAAACAGGCATGCAGAACACCTGCTGGTCTGAAATCTTTATTTTTCAATTCTCACTGATAAATAAGTGTTAGGACTGTATCTGTTCTAAACAGAAACCTTGCCTTATATTGAATGTGGCTTTTCTTCATAAAGCACTACCCTAAGGCTTCCTAGGACTCTAGACTATATAATACCTACTCATTTACAAACAATTCAAACAAGCCAAAAATTAACCTGCTCAGAACAAGAGTAACCAACATTTTCCAGCAACAGCTGACTTGTCTCCCTACAAAACCACAGAGACTTTCTGAAATAAAAGTACTTTGTTTTGTCTGTAACCTTGTCAATGCTCTTTAACACAGCAACTCCCTACACCTTAAAACAAAACCCACAAAACCCTCCCCATAACCAAAGAAAGCAAGCAAAAAAATATGTCCCCTTCAATGTCCACACCACACCAGCTTGAACTAGGGATCTGCTTCTCACTTGACCCCAAAATGGACCAGAATGACACCAATGATGGCTAAGCCATAACAGGCTGACTTCCACATCCTCCCAGGGTACCTTGTCCTCCCACCCCAGCCAGTCGAGCACTAAACACCACACCACGACTTTGAGTCAGCTGCAGAGAACAAACAGAGGGCCTGGTTAATCCATTATTTTCTTTCACAACAGACAGAATTACATTTACATCTTACTAGATAATCCCTACCTGGCAACCCTGATTACACTGGCTGCTGATGACAGGTGCACTGACCTGCAGGTTTTCAGGCAGTTCAGTGACTGGCTGCTGCAGGAAAAGGGCCATGAGGAGGAAATAGAGTGCAGGTACATTAGTGTGCTTCGGGAGGAGGGACTGCAGAACGGGAAAGCCTGGGAAGTGACAAGCATCCCGGTTGATCTCCCGGACTGTCGATCTGCCACCAGCACTCCTGCCAACATTGAACCCTACGATGAAAAACAATACACAAGGCCAACAATGTTAACAGGAACTTGCCTGAGAAGATCACTCATACCAACGCAGTGAACTGGAGAGGGTGCCTCCTCAGAAACTGATGCTGTAAAAAAATGAATGTGTGCATGCAGACTGTCACACATATATGATACCATTTTGCTCCAGATGTCTAATTTTTTTTAATAATGTTAAAAAGAAAAAAAGTGAAATGATTGCCTTCCAGTACCACACTGATGACGCTGTTCCATAAAAGCTGCCTAATGCTGCTCCTTACACATAGAGATCCATTTGCTGGCTGACTTTTAAAATGCTCAAGCTTCTGAAAAGAGGTATTTTCTGGCTGAGAGGGAAGTATCTCCTCAATCTCATCTACAGATTTATATTATCAAGCAGCAATTCCATGGCCCATTTAAGTCTATGGGCAGCTAATTTGTCTCCAAAGATGTCTCAGGGGCATCTTTTTTCAGATTTTTTTTTAATGATTAATCAGCTGGTATTAAGATTTAAGTGCTCTTATTTTATTTAATTTAAGTGCTACCAGAGCCACCTTTTGTGACCCTGCTTCTACCTAGGTACTTGAACTTCCTCTTTAAAGGAAAAAAAACCAACAAACCCACTAGGATGGCAGAAGCACCTATTTTCAAGTAAGGAAGAAGCCAGGAAGGCAGTTCAGTCTCCACATCAGAACACTGAGCCATTCTTCTGACACTGTCAGAGGTCAGCTTGTTTTTTCTGAGATTCAAATACCGATACACTTTCCACCAGGAACTGACTTTCTAAACATCTATCAGGAATCAGACCACTGAAAGGAGTGCTATGAAGTTGCCATGTCAACAAACATGGCTCGTATTTGGTTTCATGTTTAATGAGAAATTCTGAAGCCAGTATGTTATGATTTATTAAACAGCACAAGGCATGAAAATTAGATAATCTGTCACTAACAGTTGATGAGACAAATTTAAAAATATCTGTTGGGATAAAGTCGAGCTTGGATTCAACTAAAGTGACACTATAATAAGAAAACCAGGAAAACTCCACACACGATCTTCAAATGTGATTGCAAAGCAAACCCTTATTTAGAAAAATTTTGTGACTGAAGAAAATGTTGATATTATTGGACATTTAAAGTAGATACTGAATAAACAAGTCTATTCCCTAAAATGCCAATGGTTTTCAAGTTTTTAAGGCACAACCATGAAAGGGAAATGGATGTGCAAAAACTGCTCCTTAAACAAAATACAGACCATTAATAAAAATGAGCCAAACAATAGATGCCTTTTCTGTTAAAAAATAAATATTTGCATGTGTTATATGGCTTCAGAAACACTGTTTTCCTTACTCTTCCTAATTCATTATCAATGAACCATGCTAATGTTCCTAGCTGGATATCCCAAGGGATATATTGGGGAAACTGTAAACAGACTTAATAGAGAGCTTAATTTATGCAAAATAAACAAGATGGCACACTTTGAAACCTCTCAAATAGACAAAGCAGAAAGAATTTTTTTTATATTTTTATATTTCGAATTCAAGAAGAGCCCTCTTCCTGAAATAAGATTACTTCAACAACACCCCACAATTATTTCCTTATAATAAACCAATCCAGAAATGCTTTTGGCATAGGGACAGATAATAACCCACTGCAACAAAGAGAGGTAGCTCCTACTAGTTATTGCAGGAACAGGATTAAATTGAAAGTATTGTGATACCACTAACTGGGTCTAAAGGCTACTTAAGCTTGTGAAAGACTCCCATTTAATGTCAATCAAGGGGTTTGCACCAGAGCCTGAATGGACATTCATCTAAAAAGCCCCACCTTATTTTGACTGAAAAAAACCCCAGGTCTGTGGGAAATTGCCGTTACACCTGTCTACAAAGAACTGACATCCATTACTTCAGACACTTGGAGATGCATTTCAGACAGCTTAGAGATGCCCAAGATGGATCCTGTAGACTAAATTCTAGGGCACATGGGGTAACTGAGAGGTCTGATAATCCAGATAAAAGAGGCTTTGAGAACCTGCAAAAAAAGTCTTTAATAAGACAGTGAGTGTGCTTGCATGTGGAAAAACACAGGAGAGGGAGAGGGGAAGAAATCAGATCATGCCATGAATACAGGAATTCCCAAGTTAGCAAAAGTCCAAGCGGGTAAATCTGATTGGCACAGAACTCACTAAACAAGGCAGCTCAGGTGTAACACTGAACGATGCTAATAGAATAATAATAATGCACTTTACTAATAGAAGTAAAAAACAAATTTTACTGAACCTTTATTAGCTGTGTACACAGGCGCTACACTGTTATCACCTTTGCATCTACAGCTCAGGTGTGCCTGCCCACGGGACATATTTAAACACTACCATGATGGTAACAGAAAAAAACCAACTGGCTACACAGGCTTTGTGCACATCATGAGCTAAAACTGCACTACAATGCCATCTCTGTAATGCCAACTGGAGGGCAGTTTTGTAAAACCACTCCCTTTTGCCTAGGAAATCTTAACTGCAAGAAAAGTGAGGAGAAGAAGCATCTGATGGCACCACAGGTAACAGTAACAGAAAGGACGCACCTCCCAGACAGTATCCATAAAATAACACCCCCTCCTCAACACATGAGCACAGGCGTTCCCAGTAATCATTGAGTCCCGAGGGGCTGAGATGCGTACCTAGCACAGTACCAATCTTATTGGTCAGGACAGAATCTGTCTGATCGAGCCAGCCTCCACCACTGAGACCCTCCTTAAACTTGATAAGGATGGACTGATTACTCAACAGGACCACAAGAATTCGCATGGCTGCTGTGACCGTGGTGGAATGCAGATGTTCTTCCATAAACATCATAATCCAATCAAAACCCAGTGTCTTGACCAGTTCTTCACAAGCCCTAAGAAAAGAGAGGGGGGGGGAAAAAAAAAGTCACATCTTACAGTGATTAGGTTCCTACTGGACGGCAAAAACCAACATCCTTCAGTGCAGGGCAAACTTAAGGAGCAAATTCAGATCTGCCAGAGAGTTAACTGAATTCTTACGTAAGTTTGCTACAAACACAAAAAGTCACTCATCAAATCTTGTTAGATAGAACAGGTAAGGTGTATTTGTTCAGAAGAAAGGAAAGACTAAGTACAGTTCCTGGGACTATTCCATTGCATGAGATTTCTCCAACTGCTGCTTATGATAATGAATACGGAATTTCAAACTGGAAACTTACTGTTGAGCTATTCAGCAAGTTCTCACAAGTCTTTTTAATAAACTGGTATTAAAAAAAAACAACAACGAAGGAAGGTTGTTTGGTTGGTTTTATTACAGGAAGAGTTGTTTGGGAACATCTGAAAAACCATGGAGATTTTTTTCACCCTTTTTTAAAGCAGTATTCCTGAAAAGCTTAAACAGCTTTTCAGGAATAATATCAACACTCAGTCAATCACTGCATAATTTATAGATGCCATACATTCACAAAATGCCTCCAAGAGACTCCAGACAGCCTACCAGGCTTGAAAGATGTATTTTGTCAAGGTTTAACTCGACAGTGATTCAACGTCTTTTCCAACTTGCCATATGACTCTATGGCCACATTAAACTGTAATATCATCTTCCCTCACATGCAATTTTAAGTAACTAAGGGGCATTCTGGGGTCAATGATCCTAACAATAGCCTCTACTGAAGCCCTTTGATCTCAGCCAAATGAGAAACTGAATATCTCACTTCTCTAAAAACACAAGTGTTCTCTTTGACAGATTTTATTTTCTCTACAGCCACACATGAAGTTATGAGAAAACAGCACCATGAATCACGTCTTCCATTTCTACCAGCATACCTAAAGGTAATTCAGTGAATCAAATGGGGGCTGTGTAATTCTCCCCCCTTGAAATAAAAAAATCAAACCTTTTCTTACCTCATAGGGGTTTTTTGTACTTACTGCAAATTAACAGTTGTCTTTTCTTTAGATGTATATAGAAGCTTCAGCAGGATATCTAAAAGCCTGTTTCGCAGCAGAATAAGATTAGCTGAAACAAGTCCTCCAAAATCATCCTCTGTTCCTAAATATTAAACAAACCAACCAAACAAAAGCAAATTTAGTTTTTTTGGAACTTGGGCACTTTAAAGGCTATTTATAAATTCCATACATAAGCAAAGGAAACTGTGCTAAGTGCACATACACTGCCGAGAAATGCTTGGTGCCCCATTACCACTGTCACACAGGTTGGGCAGTTTAAAGAATAAGTAAAAGGAAATCACAACTTCTCAGACAATCCAAACTAAAGTGGTCACTCTTGGCAGGCAGAGATAACTAATCAACCATCACCCCTTCTCATTCTTCTCCCTTCTCTCGAAAGTGCAAACATGGTAATTAAATACACATTATGCATCTTGAAAGCTGTGTGGTTGGTGGGGTAGGAATCCTGATACTTCCCAAATCCCTCCAAATCTAAGTAACAGAGAAAAATGAGTTTCTTTTTCTTTCAATAGATCTCCAAGTTCATCGTCAGTTGAAAACCACACTGCAACCAAGCCAATCCTTGCAGCTCAGGACTTGCTTTACAGTGAATTTACAAGTCCCTCTTTCTGTGTCTTATACTATCAGAAGAGGACCATACTTTTACATTATTTAAAATAAATAAAGTCACACCTTAAGGCAATATGTGCAAAAATAAAGACATAAATGGATACTTTCTGAGTCAAGGTTTTGTGCACAAGATACAGACACAAAGTATCTTCTATGGCAGAAATATAGCCCAGCTGGTGAACACCAGTAGCCTAAAAATCTTACGTCATTTGCTCAAAAGCTCCTCCCTCCATTCCTGCCATACCCTGAATTTCTCCCCAAGGTTCTTCAGTCCCCCAGACAGGCAAAAAACAGTTCAGGCTGTGGTTAGTCTGGGACAAAAAAAAGTCATGGCTGGCCTGTAGTGAGAACAGCAGTTTGGCTATATCTCCAATTCCCACACCTTATTTTTCACACAGCTCAAATTTATTCATCTTTGAGACCACAAAAAGCAAAACTATTCAGGAGGAACAGGTGAGGCACAGGGGAATAATGATGAATCCCACTGGACCACAGAACGGTTTGAGCTGGAAGATCATCTTGTTCCAACCTCTTCTGCCATGGGCAGGGACACCTTTCAGTAAAGCAGGTTGCTCAAAGCCCCACCCAACCTGGCCTTGAACACTTCCAACAGTGGGGCATTCACAACCTCTCTGGGCAACCTGTGCCAGGGCCTCACCACTCCCACAGTTAAGAATTTCTTTCTAACATCTAACATAAACCTACTCTCAGTTCGAGGCCACTCTCCCTTGTCCCATCACTACAAGCCCTGTGGAAAGTACCTCTCCAGAATGTGCAGACTGCCTTAACCTTGCTCTTCAGGAAACCAGGTCAATAAAACTAACAGCAACCCCGAAACACTTCTCCCTCACTTGTCCCTGTGCACCAGCATATTCCCAAGAGGTGTAAAAACACAGGATCTTTGGATATTCCTTCTAGTTATTTGGGTAACATCCACTGTGGGACTAAAACATTTCTGTTCAGGGAGACTGACTGAAAAGCCTTTCTTCTTTAGGAAAACAAGAACAGAAATGGTCTCAAAACAATTCAACGTAAGAATTATTGAAAGACAGCAACATTTCTTTTTTTTTTTCCAAGAAAAAATAACTAGGTTGTCTTAGTTAATTCTTTCACTTCCTCCATGCCTGGAGGGAAGATGTATCAGTTGTCTTTTTTGTCCCTTTCCCCACAAAGAAGCAGAGATGCCCAGCTGATTTGAAGGAGCAAGTGGAGGAAAGAGAACAAAATCATACAGGGTTAAATGAAGGAAACAAAAGAAAAGTAAACAGGTTTTGCTCTGCTTTGGACTTTATACTGAAAACTAAAATGCCACTACTAACTGGCAGGTTCCAACAAGATTACAACATTGCTAATAACAGTATTTCTATGTTTTATGTATTCACACAGATCACAAAGTAATTTTATTGTACTGTTTCTAAGCGGTGTCAACACCTACCACTGTCAAGCTTCTCTTCATTGTTTATTTCCATGACCACAAACTTCTCACAGACTGCAAATGTAGGTAAAGTGGAAGAGATGAACTGTCCAAACCTTGATGTATACAAAAAGAACATAATTCATTGATATGACAGATGTACTCTCATCTATCAATAATTCACCTCAAATATAAAACTATGACACTAGTGACAGGGAGATACCCAGAAATGTCAGTTTTCTCACATCTAAAGACTGAAGAAAATGGTCTCCAATTCAAGTTACTAGCCAAAACTCAAATTAACTTGTAGTAATTAATGGAATCTTTGCAGACAAGTCTGCAGGTAAGGGACCCTGAAAATGCTAAGATTCAAGAAAGGAAACTGAGAGATACCACCAATTCCCAGTAAAAGGAACACCTCAAGCTAAGGAGAAAAGAACAAAACATTACTCTCAAACCCTTACAGCTGAACAATTATTACATCAAAACAGCGATTACTCAACTCTGGAATAACATTTATGTCTATATATTGAGGTTATGTAACACAAGGTCATGATTTTCCACGACCAGACATTGATGCACTCAAAGAAAGGAGATGCAATATATTCCTTTTTCCTCTGCAACTAACTAACCTGAAATAATCCCTAGCTAGAGTAACTTTTTCCAAGTAATGCAATGTTTTCATTTCCGGGATGGAGAACAAGAAGCATTCAGATAGGCATCCTACAATCTCCTATGTAACTAAGCTTAAAATCAATGGTTTTCTTCTTGAAGCTTTTTTCTTTTTGTTCTGTATAATTAAAATAAAGACAGGTAAGATATTCAGGTTGAGGCTTCTGATACCATTAATTGTACTTAGTGTGAGATGCTGAAAACATGACCTCCTATATGCAGAGAATTCCCAAGCCCTGAAATATTTTAACCATTTCCTTTATAATGAAATGGGAGATGAGAAAAATCAAGTTATCAAGGAGTTGATTTTATAGCATTTCAAATACTTCTATATGTATGAATTGCAATAATTTGTGTAATTTCCATCAGTCAGAATTAATGGTACTATATCTGACAGTCTTAAATATTTTTTTAATATTGTGATGATTAGGAAAAAAATCTAGAACTAAACCTTTCATTCAGGATAGTAATCAAAACTGCATTTCAACCAGAAGTATCATTATAAACCCATAGACCCCCTCAAGTAATAGCCATAATATTCAGTAATGGCATTTAGGAGAAGTGCTCAGTGCTTCACATGAGCAAGGGAGCTGCAATTCAGCACCTTCAACTTTTCACCTGTAGAACAATAAAGCCAGTTTGATAATCCAGTCAGGCTTGGTCAGATACAAACAAAATAATATCCAAGTCAAGGTTTTAACATACTGGCTATGTCTAGTTCAGTCTAGTTTTCTGAGAAACAAACAAACAAATCAGTACAGAAGCACTGCCAGTTACATGCTCCATGGCCATATGACCATTAAGTACTTTTGACCAAGATTACCAACATAATAAAAACAAGACAGACAGTTATCACAAGTGTGGCCTACCTGAGCAAGTCGTAGCTGCTAGGGAAGCCTTGAAGCAAAAAGCTCAGCACATTACTAATTGCAGCAATAGTGGGCTGGGACAAAGACATGTCTCGAAGAGTTAAGAGCAGTCTTGGGATCAGCTGGAATTCCCTCATTAACTTTGCATTCTTTGCTGCTTCACTGGAAGAAGGAAAGAAAGGAGGTGACAATTAAAAACTAGGGCATCCTCTACATATTACCTAATCCTCTAAGTCCCATTACTGAGCTTGCATTGGCTCATACCTTGACTCAGTGAGAAGTTCAATGAAGTGCTCAAATAATGACAGATGAAGCTCATAGGGTGCATGAAGCCAGACCTGAAATACAGAATAAACAATTTGTACACAAATTGACTTGTAGATTAAAAACTGAAATCAATATACCAATGGTTATGAAAGGCTCGAAGAGATTAAAATTGTTCATGTACATGACTATTTACCTGGCCATAAAGAAATACACATTGGTTCCAAACACATTTTCTGTCAGTGTATCATGTTGAAAACTTCTAAATAGTTCAAGACAAAGTTACACACTACCTGGAACTTCTCTTAAATAATGGTTCCATGACTCCAAAGCATTACTGGGGTTTACAAGGCTGATGCGAAATGCTGTGTTAAGTTTATATGGCTTAAGTGAAGATTTTTGTCTTTGCAGAATTAACTGTCTTCTGCCAAGATCAAATTCAAGGTCTTCCCTCATTTTGAATTTTTTTTTAACCCTGCATTTCCTGCATTTAATTTTTTAGATTCTCTACAAAATAAAAAAATCAATTGTTCAATCAATAGAAGTAACAAAAGATATAACAGCCGGAAAGCTCACACTTATAGCTGCAAATCTTAAAATTGACTTGCTATTAGACAAAGCATTATTAATACTTGTGCTCTGGTGTACAAAACTGGCTTGAATGAAAAGCTTTCTAGCTTTTTCTTTTCTTCTAATCTTATAATCTAAAATGATGAGAACAAATCTCTTAATTTCCCTGTTCTGCATGAGTAAGAACATCTAATTTATCCAATTTAAGTGAAACGCTTGGGTCACTGATTTTTGAATGCAGAATAAAATAAATAATTTAAAACATCTCCAAAAAACCCAACTAAGCGAAAAACTCAGACTTTTGGGAAGTGGTTACTTAGTGACTCACAGTCCGGCACAATTTTTATTTTCTTTTTTTAAGTCTCTTGAGTGTTTTCATTCTCCAGTTGTTCTTAGTCTTCAGGGAAAAAAGGGACAAACATGAACTAAACAACATCAAATTGGATCTTTTGTAGTTGATTCTAAGCAACTATACACCATTGATGAAATTTCTCAGCTGGCTCTTTTATGGGGGAAAGAAGACAAAAAGGGAAAAGGAAAAAAACAAAAAGAAAGAAGAGTCCTCTTCAGCAGAATTGATGCCTCGATGTAAAAGGAACTGGGGGCTGGGATTCATGCTCTTCTCTGTTAAGCAGTTCATCCACCTTAAGAACTCTACTACATGCCATCTCTTATAGATGTAGTAACTTCTATTAAGTCTATCTTTAATTTTCTGAGCACGAAGGCTTTTTGCAATTTATAAGGTTTGTTAAAGAGTAACTAGTTACATGATACTGAAAAAATGTTTAGACACAGCACAAGCTTATTCCGAGTTTTAATATTACATAAAAATAAAAAAAAAAAGGAGGAAACTTCATTGGGTGACAAATTTCTTCTGCATTAGAACCCCACTAAGGTTAAAAAAATGAGGCTCAGGTCTGCACTTTTCATTTCCTCTTTCTATGTGCCACAATTATAGCATATTGTTAATTTTGAAAAGTGGGGATGTTAGATGCGCTGAAAACCTTTAAGGTCATGAAAAAGCCACCTTAACAGGACGCTGATTTCATTAAAATAAATGCTATAGGAAGCTTTAGGAGCTTTTTTTCATAGAAAAGACCCTTAAATGTTTCCAGGAGTGCTTTGAAACACTCAAATAGACATCTAAAAAAAGGAAATGGCTAAGTCTGTAAAGCCATTTGTGCAGGACGGACTTGTGATATTAAGTCAGTATCCATAGCTAGCTTAGTAGTGGTAGTAGTATGTTATTTATTTTCGTATATGTGAGTAAGAATTCTTTTACTGAGTCTGTATCCCGTACAGATAACACCAAAGGAGCAAACACTCAAAGGATGAGTTCTATGAATCGTTTATCAGCCTCTGTTACACTAGCATTGCCTTCTGAACTTTGCTACTTGCCTTAGTTTCACACAACACTTACATATTTCATAGGTTGTGGAAGAAGAATTTTAACTCCCTTACTTAACCTGCAGGAGATGTATGATAAAATGATTCTTATAGTCTATGTTGAAAGTTTACCTCTTACTGTTATTTTCAGAGCATCTTTCATGCCTTGATACATGTACTGCAGTTGAACACACAGGTTAAAAGAAGTTGATGAACCAAAAACTACAAAATGTATCCTCTAAAACAACAAAAAGCAGAAACACCTGTGGTACCCATTCAATGTTTCTGAAGTGCTTCAAGCCATTTCAGCAGGAAATGTTACCAATAATCTTGTTGCTCAGCTGCTTTACTGTACTATGTAAGAAATATCTCAGGATAACAACTTAGTTTGCTGCTGTTCAATATTTAAAGTAATCACTACCCAGCATCATCACCACTTCTCTGTACAGCTTTACATACTTCAAAATCACAGAGCAGATCCTGGAAGGCAGCAGAATTTGGAATAATGGACGTCTCGTGCCCGCTATCAACGGTTCCCACTAAGGAAAAGGTCAGATGGAGGATGTGACTGTTCAGAAGGGATCGTTTCTTCTTTAACAGCATTGCCAGCAACTGGAACAAGTAAACAGAAAAGGAATTAGCAGCCAAGGAGCACGCAGCAGTGCTGTCTAAGCACACAGAAAAACAGATGAAGTGTCTGTGTACCTTTTGAGAAGATCCTTAAAGTAAGTAACTCTGATAGTTGATATTCTTGATAAAACAACTTGAAAGTGCCATTACAGTTGGTTACAAAACGGGCACATCCAGGACACACTCCAGCTCATCAAACATCTGTTCTACACTGCAGAGAGTATCTAGGCCCTGAGGATTAGGCACACACACACACACCTCACAGCTGTCTGGCAGTCACTCACAGTTTAAGAATCTCTCTCAAACCTCACTATTTGCTGATGTTGATACAAGTGGAATGTAAGGTCATATGTGACGATCCACTGTCTACTTACGGTACAAGGATGACACTGTCTAGATTTGTTTGGTTAAAGTAAGTCAAGGTCTGCAACAGGCTACTTGAAATAATATGTTTTGATGTAACTATACCAGGCATTAGCCGTACAAGGTTCATAAATGCGCTGCCCAAATCTCAGAACTTTCCATTTCAGTAAAGCAGTATTCATGAAAAACATAAAATTCATTGCTCATGTAAAGATCTTTTCAAATCAGTCAACCAATCCTTCTGTGTAACTGACTGCCTTTTCCCCATCCCATCCCAACTGAGAAGTAATAAATCTTCAGCCTGAAAGCTAACCGCATCACTAACGATAAAGTGTGTGCAGTCTCCTCCAAGTGATTATTCTAGGAGTCCACTTGTTTGGTTTTCTTTATGTGTCCCTATCCTCCTCTCTTGCTGGCAGATCAGAGATACAGAAGCTCCCAGGCTTGCAGGGGTGTGTTCAAAAATCACAGGAACAGTTGCGCTCCTACGTGCTGCTAATGAAGGCTCAGTTTCACCAAAGCAGCTAAATGTGCACAACAGCTTAGCAAAAAACTTTCCCCCCCTCTCCTTTAAAAGCCATCCTAAATAACTCATCTATACTAATTAGCCAAGAGCTCAGTAAACATAAGAACAGAAACTCAGGTTACCGCAACACAACAAGGATTTTCCATGGGAACTGCTGTGACAGACAGTGAAATTCAATCGGCCTGCTCTAAGACATTTCTTACGTACCTGATAACCTCTGATTCTTTCCATCTCTTTGCTGGCCAGTGGATTGCTCTTTACAACACAGACCAAGGCCTTCACAGCTGCATACAACCCTTCCACATCCGATGCCATGGCTACGAGTCCCAGAATAGCAGCAGCTCCACCAATGTACTGCAGCGTAGTGGCAACAGGCTTGGGGACAAACGTTCTTACTCCTAAGCATAGGCAGAGAAAATAAATTAAAATCAAATAAAATCTAATTTTTACAGGAAACAATTGTGAAAATGTGAAAGTATTTTGCACTCTAGCATTGCTTGAATCAGGAAAAGAATGTCACTAGAAGAATTATGACACCTCAGAAGAGGAAGTGAAGAAAATATTCCGCTGGAAAATAGTTTATGACCTAAGGTAAAGTAATTAAGTATATTTTCATAATGATAAATCATACAAACTGTAACAAGCATCCAATGTTAGTAAAAAGAAAGATAATAGTATGCCCATAAAATATAAATATGTTCAATAAATATAACAACTGACCATTAACATTTATCACTTATGCCTAGAAGATAAATTGTGTAAGTCCTTATTGACAAGAACTTCATCATTTTTATACGTAATTCTCAACTACTCACCCAAATACCCTATCAAAGCTGCACCTATGGAGCGTGCTGGTCCATTCAAATGCCCTGCTGAGTTATGGAGCAGCTTCACAGGCGTGGCATTTTCATGAGAAGAAATCGCCAGCTGAAGACAACAAGAAAAAAAAAAAAGCAGGGGCTGAAGGGAAGATGTTTTTGCAATGCAAGCCTAAACATAACTTGTGTATTTTCCTCCTGTGATACAGAGAAGCATATAACAAAACAGAACTAGAGTCATTAAGATACTCTAGTCTAAAGTTAAGAGAAATCTCCAGTCTCCAAAGTTTAAGGAAGATGAGTCTAACTTCTAAAACAATCCCACTGGATCACAGAATGAGTCTGAGTTGAAAACGACATTTAAAGATCGTCTAGTCCAATCCTCCTCCTGTGGGCAAGGACATCTTTCACAATCAACAACTACCAGGTTGCTCAAAGTGCCATCCAACCTGACCTCAAACACTTCCAGGAACTGAGCATTCACAGCTTCCCTAGGCAATCTCTTCCAGCACCTCACCACCCTCATCATAAAACGTTTCATCCTTATACCCAAACTAAATCCAGCTTCTTCCAGTTTAAAAACACTGCCCCTTGTCCTACCACTACAGGCCCTGGTAACCAAGTCTCTCTCCGTTGTTCTTAGAAGTCATCCACATATATTGAAAGGCTGCCATAAGGTCTTCCTGAAGCCTTCTCGTCTTCAGGCTGAGCCACCCCAAGTCTCTCAGCCTTTTGTCCTATGTAGTCTTTTGAACATAGAATTTACTGACTTTTGATATACTTTGAAGAAAAAAGCAAACTAATATTCCGGTTCCCAGACTTGAACCACAGTCAGAGCAGTAAGCTACCAGCTCGGTTCATCTGCAACAGCAGAAATATTGTTCAACAATATAATCTTAACTCTGTTTCAACAGAAATACAACTATCCTATGGATTAAAAAACCAAAATACCTCCAAAAGGTGCTAAGATACATAGCTAATAGTAATTCCAAGACTGTGTACAAAATTTAGGATTAATTTCAAGAATGTGAATTAAATCTAGGGGATACACTCTTCCTTCCCAACCCCAAACACAGCAGTCATCATGGGCAACTCTTCTGACACGGACATTACTGTTCCTGGTTGCATTGACCAAATTGTCTTGAAAGAAGTAAAAAGAAAGGAACAGGTCATACACATTAACCAACTGATTTCCCAACATACCTGCTTGGCAATAGCTTTACTATCCAACTTGTTGTAAACTTTCCTTATTTTTGCCACTGTAAATGAAGAAACTGACAGTGCATAGAGACCAAAAGACACCTTCTCTTCTGGTACCAGTGATACTGGAGATGGATTGATTCCTTCAGACTTTGAATCTTTGCCTTAAAGACAAAAACTTCATTTCAGTAATAGCACTGTTTTTCTTTTCAGTTTCAAGAGTAAAATCTTTAGCAATTTATACTGCAGAATAGGTATAGAGGAAAGATTTTACAAATAGGTGAGTTGTGATACTGTTCAGCCCAAAGGCTGTTCACTTCCCTTCCCACCTGAAGGAAAGTAAAATTATCAAAAACCAGAGAAATATTTTGCAAATCTGCATCTTTGCCTGTAAGTGCTGGCTTTTGACAATGGTTTGCCAGGAAAACCACCTTAGAATGGTACGAGGGATGCACGATTCAAGGAGAATATATATAAGTGTATCTTTAATATTTTGCACCCACTGCTCCCCAAGTGGATGCTTCCTGTGAGGCGCTGCAAAACACCATGATTGGCAGCTGTCTACAACCTCAGAGGAAGCACGCACACCTTAGCACCTGAAAGCTCAACACAGAAATTCACTTCTGCAGCTCCACTCAGGTCAAAAGGGCAACTGTGGTGAACCACATGAATAGAATTAAAAAGCCATGAAGGCTCCTCACCTGACACTGAAACGAGAGAAGCCGGGTCTCTGCATAGTCTGTCAAATCTCACTTGTTCATTTGGGTGTCTGAATATATTTAAAAACAGGGCTATGGACACACATTTCTAACAAGCTTATTCACATCATCTTGTGTGGCACTTCCCTCAATTTCAGAGAAGAACACTAAAATATTATAGAATTGCCCATAATTTTTTGCAATGAATATTTAAAGACTTAATACTTAAAGTCTGTCTGCTACACCACAGTCCCTCACTGACATTTTTTCTCAGCTGACCCATTTGGGCCCCTACAAATGACATTTCAAGAAAGCTGTGTTTAAATACAGAATAGATTGCAGATTTGCCAATGAGTGTTAACACTAGAAACTGACAAGTTAAAATGCCTTGCTAATTTCATTTTCCACAGATACATAAAATACACAGGACGAATTACTACAGCTTTAAGCATTTCTAACTGGTTTAAAACCAAAGTGAGGAATACAAGCACTTCTATCGTATCTCAGTACAAGAACCACCAGAATTATCTTAAAACAGTAATTTGGATTTCTATCATCCTCTTCAATAGCAGCTACTAATTTTCTTCCTCTGAACAACTATAGCTTTTCCTCTCTGCTACTGCATACACTCTCACCTCTCCTGCACACAAAAGATTCCACTGCCCCAGGCCAAGTTACCAGCTGCCACTTGAACTGTACTTACATGGCACATAGACTGCTTGGAAGCTTCCAATGTAATTTGGTCCCAACTCGTAAATGGTGCTAATTCCAGGGGCAGGCAAAACTTCCTCCAGGAAATGCGTAGGGCCCAAACGCCAAACTAGGGATGAGAGCTGGCGCTGTGCGGGCGGGGTGCCAATGTAGGCATAAACAGTGCTGACCACAGGTGGATTGGCAGAGCCAGAGCCACTGGGACTGCTATGAATGTAGTGAAGCTGCAAGGGAGAGAAACACGGTGAAGTTACTGAGAGAGCAGGGGAACTGGGACAAGATCAGAAATTTAGGAAAGCGTTTTTGCAAACCAGGGGATGTATCAAGTGATTGCTACATAAGACATGGTATTCTGATACTGAAATAGACAGTGAAGAGCATTAAACAGAAAGTAAATGCAAAGACCAGAAGTTACGTGGCTTTCAAAAGATGAAGATGTGTATGGAAACACAGGCTGAGGACATGAGGATTCTGTGCTTAAAGAGGCTGTATCTGGATTCTAAAAACATGGTGCTCTATGACCATCACTGTTTTTTACCAAAAAAATAAGACAATCTCAAAGTTGTGTACTCTATCCTTTATCAGGCAGTGAAAACGTGTCTTTGGTAATTATGCCGTTTGAAGCTGAAGTGTAAATGTGATGAACTAAATTAGATAAGATTTTTCAAACAATAAAACATACATGAGGAAGATCCTGGCCCATATATAATGACAGTAACAATCTCACAGGTTTTTTCTATCTACCTTGTAAAAATTCTGTTACCAGCTATTGAACCACATATAGCCAGATACATGCTCATGTATTACAGCAACTAGCATAACAAGTTACTATAGTACTTGTGACTACAAGTGTAGCATAGTTACTGCAAGTTCTGCAAAAGGAATACTGGAAGGTGGACTTTGAAAGACAACATTGTTTTAACTATAGCAGTACAACACCAGACATTTCAATGGCTATCATTGACCGGGAGATGCTATTTCTGGGGTGGAAAGAGGGCTGGAAAAGGAACAACCTTTGATTGGCAAAGCTGTACAATCCTCTTATTAGTCAAACTTAAATCTGCTACGTGGTCCTGGGATAAGTCATCATCTTCTTTCTATGAACCTTCTAATTAGCCTGCAGCACAGCCATGCCACACTTGCCTCACATTCAATGCAACATGTTCACTTCACTTTTTATCTTCTCCTCTTAAGAGGACTAGGGCTGGCTCTGAAGGGTGTAATGAGCAAAGACCCCTTTTTCACCAAGGCTCTTCATTTTGTGTTTTTATCTCTTTTTGTTTTGCTTAGTTTGTTTTGGGTTTTTTTCTTTGAGGGTTTGGGGTTTTTTTGGGCAGGTGGGGGGAGGGGGGTGGGTGTGGAACAGAGGGATGGTGTTCGTTTGATTTGTTCTTGGGTTTTGTGCATATATTATACATGAAGAGAGAAAAATCACTCCAAGCACTGAAAATGAGGACTGAAAGATTTATATTACCTTAACAGTGTTAACAAGCTGTCCATCAAGGTAGAGAGCAGCTGTGCTGTTCTTTAGCATGCCTTTGCTCATGACCAGAACTAGGTGATGCCACTGGCCTTCCACGATGAGGTCACCGCAGCGGAAACGGGCGCAACAGGGAAGAATTTCATAAAAAGATGATTCCTCACTGAAGTCATCAACTAAAGGAAAAGGATCAGTTAGTGGGCACCAGTAAAGATGTTATAAAAGCTTGAAACAGACAAATATGTAATCAGAATTTATGCAACATGAACTACAGCAGTACATTAAAGCAAATTTTTTAGAAAGCATGTAATTAACAAAAATACAATTCACACTATAAGAATAAAGTCATACAATTAACAAGCATTACTTTAGACTCAAATACAAGAACTGAAAGAATGAACTCAGATTTTCTGGGAAAGTATTCAGACCAAATAGTCGCAGTCTGACACGTTGACCACCCTTAAATATTGCACATCAACACACTAGTACAGTTTTTGTAGTATCAGCGACAGATCACTACATCCTTTGCCTTCTCTAACACCATTCTCAGGATACATTCAGACTTTTGACCTTTTCCCCCACCTTTGAAACTTTAGCTGGATTACTAGTTTCTTCAAGTTTTTACTAACTTTCTCATGCCACCATGCAAGTCACAGAAAGATCTTTTGTTGTTTTACTTAAAAAGTTTTTATGGCAGAAGTTACCAAGAAATAACAGATGTCTCACCAAACCAATAGAGCTTTTTTCGCTTTTCTCACACCGTAGAGAGAACGATACCCATACTCCCACTCTTTGTCCTCCTACTTTTCCCTGCTCCACCATGGTCTCCCTCTACAAGTCCCACAACATGCTGCAGTGTGGTCCTTTCCAGGGGGCACTGGAAATCTCTGCTCCAGTGCCTGGAACACCCTCTCCCCTTTGTGGCCCTCAGGGTGATTTCTCTTACCTTTTTTCCCCTTACTTCTCACACCATGCAGTGTTTCACCCTCTCTTTTTAACCCAGAGGTGCCCCCAGCCTGGCTGCTGGGCTCAGCTGTGCAGTGGAACGAAAGTTCTGTGGAACTGCTCCAACCCAACCATGTTTGCCACGGTGGCCCTTTCCCACAGAAGCCCCTGCTTGCCACCCACCACCTGGCAAGGGACTCAGTATAAACTTACCACTATCTTGCTTGAACCATGAGGTCACATATAAAAGAACATACAAGTGAAAAGATTGCCTTTCAAAGTGTCTGCATCAGAATCATGCTGAATTACAAAGTATAAGTGAAGTTAAAGATGAGGTTGAAAGCCTGAGACATTTTCCCTTAGTAAAAGCCACAAATAGGATGTTGGCTGGCAAAACACACATGAAGCACAGACTGACAGACTGGGGGGAACCCATAACTCAAGGCTCAGCATGGTGGCTTTCCTTCTTCCCATTTTGCAGTTCTAAGGAAATGTAATTTTCTGAAGCACTAGTGAAGGGGGTGCTCAGGACTGAGACACTTCTGCCCAAGTCAAAACAAAGACAAAATGTCTGATCTGTTCCACTCCAGTATTGTAACCGCAGTGAGTTGTCCTTGACTTCCCATCTCCATATCAGCAGGGGATCCATGGTTTTAGGGGCCACTGAGTCAGCGCAAGCCCCAGCTGCTGTGGGATGAGACAAACTACACCCACAGCTCCCTTGGACACCCCTGCACCAACAGGAGATGGGTGCCTGCCTTCCACACACACTGACACAGGAATACACTCCCAGCCTCTCTGCAGGGGTTGCAAACCACAAGAGCTGTCCACCCAACACCAATTCACCCACTCACACTCTTCAAGCATTTCCCAGGCCTTTTTTCAGTAATGGGTACCTAATTCTCTTCCCAGTGCTGAAATGCACTTTAGTCCTCAGCACGGAGCTTTTTAATTTCTCTAAAAGGCATCCTTTGACTTAATACCAGAGGGCAAGATCAGTTTGCAGGTGCATTAACTCCTCCATCACAAAACAGAATGACCCACACTCTACTTGAAAGTCCCTCCAACAAAAAAAAGATTTTGGCGGGGCGGGGGGAAGCCCAGAGAATGTTTTGACAGAAAACAGGAACTTTTCAGATCTCTCTTCATTCTTACATACTGAACAAAAAGGAACTATTCATCCCCTATCCTCTTACCACAACAGCTGCCTGCACAGGGAGAACACTCATTTCTTTAGAAATAGCACAAGGAAAATGATAAAAGCAGAGCTCTTGGAACTTTCACATAAAAAATAATCTCAAGTTCTTTTTCCCAGCAAAACATCTTTGAGCATAATTCTTGCGCACACAGTCCTTAAACCACCTTATTTATTCTTACAACAGACTGTCAGCACTTCCAGTCCCTGTGTTGGGCCTGTCATCGCAGTTCTTCAGGTACTTACCCACTCAGCACTTGATGGTAACACCATTGCCTATTATTTGGCCACAATAGCGTAGCACTCATGTAAAGCAAAGTATTCTGGTTCAATTAAAAAAGAGTGTTTTACTCAGACACCTTCAAATCTTTTCTGATAAAGCCTCTTCAAAACCAATCTCTTTCAAGGAGTTAGATAGTAAGGGCTTGCAAACTAAAAACATAAGACCTATAGGCTAAAGCAATTAATGTGAAGATGAATGTGTTTAATTTTATAAGCATTTGGTCTTCTGAGAAAGAAAGCACTATCAATACCTTTGTAACTTAATAGGTTTAATTCCTCCTTACTGTAGGTCTTCAGCTCTCAAATATCAGATTTTGAACCTGACTTCTACTAAGGGAGACTGCTGCACTTAATGATGTGAATGTCTGCTTAAAGAATATTCCGTATTTTCATGGTAACGGTCTGCTTAGCTGTTTGTGCCATTTTGGGCTCTTTCAGTAACAACAGTTGTACCAGTTCTTTATTAGTGCTTGCTACTTAAAACAAAGCAACAGAAGCAGGAACAGATTTTTGATAACCACTTATAACCCAGTGTGTTGGTCTGGTGAAGAGCTAAGCCTGAAACACACGCAGAAGGCTGCCCTGCTCCTCTCAGCTCCCTCCACAGGCCCAGTGTGTCAACTGGCCGGTCAAAACTGACCACTTTTGGAGGCTCTGATGGAGAATAAGACACAAGACAAGAGATGGCCAATCCTGAAGCCCCTGACTGCACCAACAGCACTCTCTAGCAAATTTCCTGGCATCACCACTTTCACTTAGATCGTCACTGCACCTCTTATAATTTCATCTTTGGTCATAGATACTGAATGAAGCTACAAACTGTTTCCAAAAACTGACCATAGCATTAAAACACAAAGTGAATGACTGATCACCTTCCAACAGCCCCCCATTGCTGGGATTATCCAGACTTTAAATGCCTTCACAACCCATTAGTTAACTATTTCCAAACTTCTTCAAAGCAAAGATAGTTAAAATTTGCACCTTAAGAGATGATGAATGGCACAAGACCAATAACAGGCAGAATCTTTCAGAAACAATGATGCAATCCTCTCCTTTGAATATATAATACTTTGAATTTTGGCAAAAATTTTTCTTTATATGCAGACATTTAATCTTCTTTGGAAATTATAAAAGCCGCCTAAATTTCTACATGAATGTTCATCTTTTGCATTTTTCCAGTCAAAACCCACTAGGAACTGGTGAAGCTGCAACGAAAGGTGCATCACACATGATTTTCTAGATGCTAGGTTTAAAACAAACTTGCTGTTGCATCTCCATAATCTTGTCAGCATTAGCAACATCACACAACTCTTACCATAATTTTGAAGCAATTCTTCTTTAGTTGAAACAATCAGTGACCGGTCTTTAGCCGAGAGGACAACGGCAAGGCATACATAATGCTGCTCAGAGGAGTTTGCACGACGTACTACAGTAAGAAGTCTCACAGGATGGTTATTAGGAGGGGCACTAAAATGTTCAATACAAAACCAAGTTGAGTAGCTTAAACCAGATGGTGGTGGGAAAAATCTTTCACCTAAAAACAAAAATGAAAACCCATTACATAGCTGCAGTAGGTAGTACTTAGCATATCTGCTTGTTCCTTTGTTTGTGTCAGCTCAGTTGATATCAGCTGTGCTTTCTCAAACTTTTCCTTCATGGACTTCCTATTTCTGACTCATGCTTGGAGGAAAAGCCAAAAAGCTAACTCAGAAGGGTTTCTTTCAAAACAAAGTAAAGCAAGAACTGCAGACTATTCCTTCCTATTCTAAAAGCAAAAATCAACTCTGAAGCTGTGTTTGTTCAGAGCAACCCAGTTTCATTTCCCGAGACTAAAAAAGCAGAAAAGCATCCAGCACTCAGAAATGGTTAATATCATGATGAGTTGCTTCTTCCATAGGTATCACTCACTGGAGGAGCTCTGTTGAGGAGTGTCTCTCCACCACAAACACCTGACTCCATTTCACCTCCTAGAATGCTCCCACTAATTTGATCTTACTGCAGTAAACCTTCAACTTAGTTTTTGGACTTAACACCTTTTTAAACTAAGTGACCATGTTCAATTCATTCCACAGCACATCAGGTTCCTGCAGGGTGAACAGCCCATAACATGTAAAAGCAAACAACTTAGCTGAGAATTTTGTGATGATGTGTGCAACTACACCTGTAATAAATGCAGTCAAGAATTCAGCAGAATAAAGTCACAAGCACAGCATCACAAGTCATTCCATGTTCCCTATGCTTTTCACACTACCACCTCAATTTTTTGCTTAATCTATCTGGGTTCATTATTCATATGCTTTGATTACAATTTCACCTGCTGAAAGCCCTGTGTTTTAAAGCAATCACGCTTATATTTTATATTGCTTTTCATTGCCCTGGGGGTAAAAAGGCAACAGAAACACACACACAAAAAAGACAAGCAGTTCTTGATTATACATGCACAGTGTCCAACACCAACTTCATGGCTAACAAAGACATGTAAGAGAACTCAACATCAGATACAAAACACTGTTAACAGTCACACTCAAGTACTTACCAGTTCCAATTCCACTAACAACTGCACCATCAACCAGTCCTGTTGTAACAGCATTATTTGTAGGTGCATTGTGGGGAGCCAAACTTGGCAAGAACAGGCAGCTGTTAAACAGAAGACCAGCAACACACTGGAGTTTATGAACGTCAGCATAAGTGGAGTTCAACACAAACAAAATCAAGCCTCAGAAAATATACCATAAGCATACACTCATTCTTCATGACATCATGTATTAATAAATAGAAATGAATTCTCAAGATTACTCCTTGGGAGGTTAAATTATCTCCAGCACAAATTGCTTTGGCATAGTATGTTATTGGTGCAAAGGTGTAGAGACTTATGCCCATGTGGTTCCATAACATAAGATGCTCCTTTGTGTGCAACCATACCTCGCTGCAGCCTTTGAGTTGTTCTGGACTCTCTAACAGACTGGGTCAACTAAATATTCAAAGGATGTGGCAATTGCATACTATAGTGTTCTTATTTGATGTATGCTTTCACAGTGACATCATATTTCACCAGATTAGCTACATTTGGTCCTTACAAGAGCCACTGATGCTGTGCACACAATGGAAACCAAGATAAGGAGTACCTCCTTTGGGTACTAAAAGAGCCCCAAGAGTTTCAGTGATCAACCTATCCAAGATGCAGTGAATCCCCACAGGAGCTCAGCTTCCAGCTTGTATAGACAGTCCTACTGGAGGCAAGATGATGGCTCTTCAGCTTGATTAGAATCATCACTTTGTTGACATTTACACTAGTTTAAGTATACTGTAGCTGAGTTGCCTGACAGTGCTAGGAGTTTTGTTCTCTCAAAAAAGAATTAACTTGACCAGTCATCTTGAAGGCAACAGCAGTCCAGGGTTCTGGGTCACTACTATCTTCCTTTTGATTACAGTTGTCATTAAATAACTCTTTCTCCCTCTCGAAAATGTTCATCTCTGGGCAAATCCCCCATGGTCAATGGTACTACAAGCAAGTTCTTTCTAAGCAGATAACTTGCAAGGGTCTGTCAACTGTGGCTTTCATGAGACTTCCTGGCATTTAAAAACGAACTCAAAAGTTCTTAGATTTTTTTAAATTGAATACAGCAGCCTTCTTAGGTGACTTGCTGAAATTACAAGAACTCACAGCTGTATTATGTGAGCTACATTTGAACACATTACCTACAAATCTCTTGAAGCAATGACAGTGACAATTTATCCTGCCAGCCTATTTCAAGTTCTGCTTAGGTCCAAATTATTTTCTTTTCTCTTAGGAAGGATATAGAACAGAGCTTAGAGTATCATTTGTTATCAGAAAAAAGGCTGGTCCTTTGACTATACTGGATATGCAGGCTAGATGCAAAATGGGTGTTGCATCCTTGCTGTGCAAAGCTGAGAAGAGACTGCAGAACACCAGAGCTCCTAAATATTCAGGGTTTTCTATTCCATTTTTATAATCAAAAAGACAAAACATTTTCCTTAAACAGACACTGAGAATAATGTAACATTTTCATCTTCTGAACAGTCAAGTGAAATCATGTTACATGATACTCATAAAGTGCTTCATTGAGCAGGTGTATTAGGGAGAGAAAAACAGGAAGTGATACTGGGTGCTAAAATAAAAAAATGAGTTAAGTATGATATTCAGGCTATGTCTCCAGTTAATACCATTTTTTCGTTATTTGAACTGATCATATTTGCCTTTTCTGCTTGTATTTCTGATTTGCCCATTTTCACATTTCCAAATTCTTCAGCAATTGTAAGAGGATTTCAGAACATCTGGGCCACCCATCCAAATGTCATATGTAAATCCCAGCAATGCTTCAAGGGAGTGTATCTATTCCTTTGTTTTAAAATTCACACGAAATCCAGAACTGAGCGGGTCCTATCAATGTTTAGATACATTCCTACTTCTACTGTCAGACAAGGCAAGCATTTGCTTTCAGGGTGTTAATGAGTGAGAGTGTGGAAATTTATGTGACTTGAAGTATTCATTTCTCTTCTTTAAAGAATTCATTTGTTCATTGCTCACAAACAGACTATTAAAAATTACAAGTATTCCTTTGAAAAAAGAGGAAAGTAACACAACATTGCAGTGTGCCCCATGTTATTTGAGAGCACTGCAGGACCTTACCCGAACCCTTCCAGAGACGTGTCAAACTCGATGAATGCCGGCGTAACCGCTGATCCATGAAGCCTGATATCATGTGGGGTTGTCATGGACACCAAACACTTCACTCTCGTCAGGGGCACTGTGCTCCCTTCTGCTGGCTTGAGCAGGCTCTTGCTTATCCGGTAGTGGCTGTCTTCATGCACACCGAAGACGCTGTCAGAACCCAGACCTTCCATTGAGGTAACCATGCTATCTACAGTAGAAGCCAAGAAACAACACAGCATTGCAAAAGGGAGACATTCTCAGGCTGTATTTGGACTTTTCAAGTACTGCTTCCAATGCAATAGCTGAATTGTCAACCATCGTCAACTAGTTCAGCCTCTCGGAAGGCAATGAGTTGGGAACTACTGCTTTCATTATAAAAGCATTCCACCAAGGTAGAAGGATGAGCATCTTGTGCAACATACTATGGAAAGTTTGTTGTAAAGCCAAAAAATTGAGCCAAGAGGCCAACACATTACCTAAAACCAGCAGTGAACATCATGTAAATGAATAAATAAATGAATAAATAAAGCCCTGTCAGAGGGATAAGTTGAATCTCTTCTTCTCTTTTAAAGTGCATGGAACTTGATGATATAACACAAATTCAGTTAATTAATTTTATTTATTTCATTTTAATGCTTAATCAATACCATCCATTATATGTTCTAGTTCCTTTTTAAATAATGCAAACGTTTCAACAAAGGTATTTTTAACTATGTGCTAAAACGAGCCATACAATGACACCAAGGTGACGTAGAGAAATAAGAATCACATATTTTGAAAAATTTTCATTCATTTATTTCTATTATAATTTACTGAGACTCTCCTATACTACATGAACGGCTATTCCCAAGCTATACAACTCACGGATAATAATAGGAGAGAGTGCAGTTATTGTATCTGACACCTTACTGAACCCCTGAGAGATGACACTACACAGATTTAATGACATGTGATGTGCACATGAAAGGATCTTAGAAAAAAAATAACATTAAATAACTACAAATGCAGGATCTATTCAAGATTTAAAAACTTACTACTATTTAACTATTAACTAACCATTATTAACTTACTAACTACTATTAACTAACTATTTAACAGTTATTGTTCCTAAAATAATAAATGATAACCACCTTGCTGGATACACATTAAACACAAGTACTACATTCCCTCTGCTTTCAGAACTTTTCCAATCAAACTGTTCTGATGACTTCACATTCATAGAAAGCTGGGGTGAAGTTAGGTTTTTATGGGTGGTTATCTACAGATTTTACATAAGTATGCAACTTGGGGGTATCAGTGAATGATTTTTTGTACTAATTTTTAGCACTTCAGCACCTACTTCTCATTTCCGGCTCAAAACTCAGTGAGCTGGGTTTGTGCACACGGTACTGCTTCAACAGTTTTTTGTCCCAAGCTCCGCAGTTCAAGGGATTCCCCAAGCGTAAAAATTCCCTAAGAAAGAGAATAAAATAAAATTGCAAGTAATTTTGTTGATTTATTTACCTATAACAGCATCAAATCTAAGGCCATTTTTTTAAAAGACAGTACTTACTTCTAATAAACACAAGTTTCAAATAAGTGCGTAAACCAATGCAAATTTGAAAAAAAATATTTGATCCATTTGACACTAATGTTTGAACACATGGTCTCAAAAGTTGACACTATTTTAACTAATCAAACAATTTTGACAAAGATTCCAATTTCCTTCTCCTTATTCCAAAGATCTGACAGGAGGATGCTGCATTCTTTAGGAGAACGTTGGGAAAGTCAATAATGCACGTTCAGCAAGCTGAAGTCCTCTCAAGAAGCAGACCACAGACTGAAGTCAGTGACCTCAGCTTTGTTTAATTCCTGTGTCCTAGATGGCTGGGGGAATAATTTCACAGCTATCAACATCTGTATCTATAGATAACTATAGTGTTTATATACACAGCTATCCAGGCTATCAGTATCTATGCCTAAGGAAGCCTAAGTCCCTGCACCGTGCCTACCAGCAAGATGTTTCTTGCAGAACCACTTCTGACACAGTTATGTGTCACTGAAGTGAACCAAGCAGTTATCCTGGCTGCAGGTCAGCCAGACAGTGATCCACAGGAGATAATACAATTAAGTTCTTTATTACAGCTCAGATCACAGAATCACAGGATGGTTTGGGTTGGAAGGGACCTTTAAAGGTCATCTAGTCTAAGCATTCTGCTGTGGGCTGGGACAGCTTTTTATATTGATTTGCTCAAAGCCTCTTCCAACCTGAACTTGAAGAATTCCAATGATGGGGCATCCACAGCTTCTCTGGACAACCTTTTCCAGTGTCTCACCAAGCACTGTGTAAAAAATGGCTTCTTTATGTCCTGTCTAAATCCAGCCTCTTTCAGTTTAAAACCCATACCCTGGTAAAAAGTCTCTCCCTGTTGTTCTCGTATGCCTCCTTTTCATATTGAAAGGCCTCAAGAAGGTCTCCCCAGAATCTAACAAGCACTGCAAGCCATCATACTACTGTGTGAGTATTTAATAAACGGTTCAAAATACGCTCAAACTTTTCAAGCTGGCTTTTCCAGTACTAGCATAGACATATAAACCTACTTGCATTAATATGCAGAAAGTAAACCTTCTAAAGCCTTGCATCCCCAGATTTTTCCAGGTACTTCTTGTATTGCATTCCTGCATTTCCTTCGCACAAAAAAAGTGCTAAATAAAGGGATGACAAGAAGTTTTTCCAGGCTGAGATATTTAACACTGCACAGAAAAGTCAAGAAACCCATCCTCCTATTTCCTTTTCCTGAGGACATAGCCTAAAATGGCATTTTTGATAGCCTCTCAAGATTTGGAGGAAGAAAGCAATCATTTAACTTCAGTACAATCTCTGTGAAAAACACCAGATCTCCACACTTCTCCCTTCTCCCTGCCCTGCAAATACCAATCTCTCCTGGTTTACATGCTGATTAACAGAAGCAAGACAGAGTATTTGTTGAGAAATAAAATGAGATCTTATGTTATCAACTACCACACCAGGTCACTTAGGCTCTCTACCACTCTGAACCATTTAGAGTGAGCCAGTGACAGCACAGGCAGAGGGGCTCAGTCCAACTGAATTTTCAGGCTATCTTTCTGACCTCAACACCATTGGCTGCAAAGCCTGGGAGGCCAGCCTTTCAAACATCCTCTGGAGTGGTGGATGCAGTGAGTGGTCCTCATCTGAGAGAGCAGCGCTGCATCTCTGTAGAAGTCGTGCATGGAGCCCGGCTTCACACATGACTTGCTGGTTTCTCTCTGTGTGCACCAGAGATTGCAGGATGTTGGCCACTGCCAGCTGGAGATCCAATGCATGCTGAAAAAGAGAACAGCACACAACTTGAGAAAGGGCAAATTGAAAAGCAAAATACAATAAAGGCTTTATGCATAATAACGAAAGGAAACTACCATTAGCACTAACTATCTATGCAAAAAGTGCACACGTGTGTGTTTTGAGGATGTGTGTGCATGTCTGTGGGAAGCAACACTTCACAAAAAAGGGCATATGAAGGATTACACAACCATTGCCTAGAAAAAAAAATTTGTCTCTACTTTTCACCATTAAAGAGTTCAGTTTGGAAGTTTTACGCGCTTAGACAGAAACTAAGAACTTTCATTTTTGTGAACAAGTAACTCAGCATAGAAACCTATAATCATTTAGGTTGGAAAAGACCTTTAAGATCACTGAGTTGAACAGTTAACCCAGCACTGCCAATTCCATCACTAAACCATGTTTTCAAATGCCACATCTATTTTTATACACATTTTAAATACCTGGGCAGCCTGTTCCAATGCTTGACAACCATTTTGGTGAAGACATTTTTCCTAACTCCAATCTGAACCTTCATTGGCACAACTTGAGGCCAATTCCTCTCATTCTATCACTTGTTTGACTTGTTGAGACAGACCCTCGCCTTGCTACAACCTCCTTTCATGCTGGGGTAGAGAGTGATAAGGTCTCCCTTGAGTCTCCTTTTCTCCAGCTAAACAACCCCAGCTCCCTCAGCTATACCTCATCAGACTTGTGCTCCAGATCCTTCCCCAGTTCTGCTGCCCTTCTCTGGACACGCTCCAGCACCTCATTGTCCTTCTTGCAGTGAGGGGCCCAAACCAAACACAGAATTTGGGGAGCAGCCTCACCAGTGCTGAGTACAGGGAGACAATCACTGCCCTGGTCCTGCTGGCCACACTATTGTTGATCCAGGCCAGGATGCCACTGGCCTTCTCGGCCAGCTGGACACTGCCAGCTCACATTCAGATGGCTGTCGACCAGCACCCCCACGTCCTTTTCCACCAGACACTTTTCTAGCCACTCTTCCCCCAGCCTGCAGCACTACACAGAGTAGTTGTGACCCAAGGGCAGGCCCCAGCACTTGGCCTCGTTGAACCTCACACCATTAGCCTCAGCCCATTGATCCAGCCTGTCCACAACCCTCTGCAGAGCCCTTCTACCCTCCAGCTGATCAACATTTCCACTCAACTGACTGAGACTGGACTTGATTCCCTCATCTAGATCACTGATAAAGATACTAAACAGAACTGGCCCCAGTCCTGAGCCCTGGGAACACCACGGGTGACTGCCCACCAGCTGGATGTGACTCCACTCACCATCACTCTGGGCCCAGCCATACAGCCAGTTCTTAACCCAGACAAGAGTACAGCCAGCCAAACCATGATCAGCCAGTTTCTCCAGGAGAATGCTGAGGAACATGGTGACAAAAGCTTTACTAAGTCCAGATAAACAGCATCCACTGCCTTTCCCTCATCAACTAAGTGGGTCACCTTGTCATATGAGACCAAGTTAGCCAAGCAGGACCTGCATTTCATAAACCCATGCTGGCTGGGCTTGATTCCACAATTGTTCACAATTGCTCCATAACCTTCCCCAGCACTGAAGCCAGACTGACAGACCTCAGGTTCTCCGATTCTCGTTCCAGCCAATCTTGTAGATAGGTGCCACATTCACTAATCTCCAGTCAACTGGAACCTCCACAACTAGCCAGAACTAATGAGAAATGATGGAAAGTGGCTTGGGTAGCACTTCCACCAGCTTCATCAATATCCTTGGGACGATCCCATCAGCCCTATAAGACTTGTGTGTGTGTCTAAGTGTCATACCAGGTTGCTCACCACTTCCCCTTTGATTGTAGGGGCTTCATTCTGCGATCTGCCATCATCATAACCTCTACAAAATATATGCAACACAATTGCCAAATTGAGATGCTGAAGCCAGAAAATCACCACTCTCTTGACCAGTAGAAGACAAGAAAGAGGAATCACATCTAGTAATTCTTGCAAGCTTTTTTTTGGGGGGGGGTGGTGGTTTGTTTGTTTGTTTGTTTTAAATAAACTGTGTTTTTTAGGGAAGATATCACAAACAAAAAATAAATAAGCAACTTCAAAAAATGCTTCATATACAAAACACCGGCAGACATTTTGGTTTGGGAATGGTACAAGGCAGGAAGTAGAATTCTGGAACTAGAATATATTCCAGCTATTTTAAACTGCATGTATGCCCAGAGCTATAATGCTCAATCCTGCATCCTCCTCATACTTTGCATTAACACCTGATACATAAGAGAAAATATGAATTAATTGCAATGCTTGGAAACATATCTGATGGCCACTCCAGACCTTTCTTTAAATTTGCATTGTTGACAGGAGTTTGAAATAGACAAATAAAACAAAGGCTACAGAATAACACACTTTATATCAGGCCTCTATGCCACTAGTCATTCAACTCAAATAGTTGGTGAAATACACTCATTTTTCAGTGCAAAACAAGAGGATATCATCAGCTTTGCTATTTCCCACAGCCATCCTTTTCCCCAGTCACTCTCAAAACTTAAGACCACAGATTTTTCCCCCTACCTCTGGGTGTGTGGCTGATCCAACAGAGGCCAGGAGATCCAGCATTGCAAGCATAGCACCAGGGTGAATAATGACCGCATCAGAGCTTTGTATGGATGTGGATCCTGCTTGGAGTTTCACATCAGCTATGTTTTTCTGAGGGCAAACAGGAGGTGTTGAAACAGAATGATATGCATGCCTGCAGAACAGAAAACATCCCATGGTTACAACGCCCATCTTTTACGAGCTCTGCATTTTTCAAACAGCTCCAAAATAGTACTGGCTTATTGATGTTCTTCCCTTTTCTCTTCCCTCAGTTAGACAGACCAAATGTGCTCCTCTTCTCAAACTCATTGGGCATGTTTTCCTAAAGGCAACCTGAAAAGGTTTCAGTTTCTCAACTGTTCTTGAACTTGGAAGTCTCCTCCCCAGGCGCCCTGTAGTTTGAAGAACTTAGAGGTTGCCTTTATCTCTCTTTTTATTCTAGTTGCAGTGGCAGCACACAACAACTGCAGTGTGCAGCCTACGACTGCTCCTATTCTGAGGGGTGAATTCAGCTTTGAATGTGTTTTTCTCCCTCTGCTTTTCATTAACAACTGACTGTAAAACTCACTATCACAAAACTCAGTCTCTGGGAACAGAAAGCTGGTCTCTGTGTATACTTTTGCTAGCAATCTGTACGCTTTCCATGACTACTACTACTACAGCAATTTAGTTTTACGTTAAGGCGCTTTAGTCTGATCCTGGCAAAAGAGGCTTTGACACATTGACTTAGAAGCAATCACTTGTGCTGAGAACTGTAGACATGCTCCTCATAGAAACTCCTGGAGGTATCAGCTTGATGCCATTCTTCTTTCAGCACGAGATTCAATACACAAACAGCATGAGCAGCTTACTGAATATATGCTTTCAAGATGGTACTTTAAAAGCAAGAGACATTGAAAGGCTCATGCTCACTGCACAACAAAAACCCGACAAAAAAATCCCCCACAACATAAAAACCCCACAAATCCAGAAAAATCTTAAAGCAAACCATCCATATTCTCACAGTATTGATCATATAAACTTACTTGTAAAATGAAATAGAACTAACAATTTTTCTTGAAGATCACATATTCCCTGCTGTTTTGCAAGAAGTGTATCCTGCCCAAAAGGGTCTCTTTTTAGCAAATCACTTGAAAGAGGCATTTCCCTCTCTCTGTTCTCAGTGACAGAGACTTAACTAAACCCTTGCACAAGTAACACCTGGAGGCTCGCTGTGCCTCACCCACTAGACACTTCTATGAATGCTGAGATAATGGATTATTTAGTCAGACAGGATTCTAGGAAGTACAGAACAATCTTCTTGTACTGGCTGAAAAACGGGTTGGATAAGTAATGTTCCAATACAAGGGTTCCTACTGAAAAGGTTTAAGGCAGATTAGCAACAACTTGGCACCTGAACAATCCAAGAGTACTGTTCAAAAGAGTTTTTTAAGAAAAATTAAATTACTGATTACATTTACATTCACCTAACGCTTACAGCAAACAAATAGTATGG
Source organism: Grallaria varia (assembly GCA_013396735.1). Taxonomy (NCBI): domain Eukaryota; kingdom Metazoa; phylum Chordata; class Aves; order Passeriformes; family Formicariidae; genus Grallaria; species Grallaria varia. The sequence continues at coordinate 760,792 of VWZG01002742.1, forward strand.
CAATTCTATTTTAGCTGACCACTAAGAAAAAGATCTGCTCAAATCACTTTTTCCTAGTGTTTTTTACAAACCCTTAGCCATTAATTTCCTAAACCTCTCTAACAGACCCACGGATTGAAACATGTGGCAGGTAAGGAAGACTTCATGATCTCTTAGAATTAAATGGAATTAAGAGCAGCATAACAATTGATAATACTATCACAGAGAGATGTTATCTCAAGCCTTGTCTCCGTCTTAATGCACAGATTGAAGTGCAATTGTTTCTTATGCATTCTAACAGCACCGCTCGTTATCTGGAGGAGAAAACTGTGGCCTCTTTCCAATGTCACCTCGAGCACCTCAGTGCAAGTCTTACAGATGCAGTTTAAAAACTAAGTATCCACATTTAAAAATACTCTTCAGTCTAGTGAAATTCCACTCCCCAAAACATTCTTGAAGATAAAGCTTTTGTCCACTTCTAAGTACAAATGTTACTTCTAAGCACACTGATTTGCACTATCACATTCACCTCATTAGGTACATTGTGATGTTATAATGCAGTAGTACTACAGGAAGAGCACAATAAAAACCTCAGTGTGATTCACAGACATGAATGTGATCCTTGTCTCAAACTGCCTGAACTGCAACACTACACACGACTGAAAAGGAAATGCATTCAAAACTAACTTTTACCTAAACTGCTAACAGAAAGCTTATGTACTCAACACATATATTATTGTAATTTTAAAATACCTTCTATATTTAATCTTTCCACCTAAGGAGTACTGGTATCAATACAACCAAAAACAGTTCATAAAGATATCTCTAGGCAGGAAAAAGAAAATAGATCCTAACAAAATCGAAGATACTAATTGCAGGTCTATGAGTCAGTGTGGAACCTGCAATAAATTAATTTAGCCATGATTCTACTTTCTTTATATGATCCCTTTAGGGAAAAAGAAAAAAGAAGCGGATAATAGAAAAAGACAGTGTACTGAAGATGACACACAGATCTGTCTAATGTAGGAAAAAATGTAATGGAAGAAAAATTAAAACATATTTTGTTATATCATTAGTTACAACTCTTGATGGTCATTATAACAACATTTTCGTCTGGAAAGAAATAAGTACGATTTACTATAGATAAACTCTTTGCGTGTCATTTGCCAAGAGTAATCACCATCCAAACTTTCAATAAAATAATGGCTAAAAGTATCGCAAAGTCGAAGCTACATTCTATTCTCTACTTCATCCTGTCAGGCCCAAAGTATCCCCACAAAAAAAAAAAAAAAAACAAACCAAAACCAAAGAGAGAGAGAGAATGCCTAGTCAACATAAATTTATTTCTGCCAAAATTTCCAGCAATCAGCTGAAAAACTGTCATTCTTGATCCAAATTATACAGGTATGGAAGAACAATGCATTCCAGGTAACAGGGAGGACAACCATGCACTGCCACCCCAATGCATGTGCTGCAGGAGTCCTACCTATTCTGCTTCCATAAATGATAACACTTGGAGGGCACCAATCATCAGGGAAATACAGCTTTGAGAAGTGGGAGACATGTCTGAGAGAGAGTATTACCATATCAGTGCAAACAGAGCTGTTACAGACTGTATGCAAAAGCAGAACTGTACTATTTTTATTTATACGAGTTATTTGTGTGCACAGTGTCTGCTTGTTCTTTTAGCCAAGCAACACAGAGCTCTCCCTCGGGCACCAGTCTTGCAAGTCAAAAGGCACAAAACCAGGCCACACCAGCAAGGGAGATCCCAGGGATGCAAAGTAAAGCAGACAGAAAATAGTAAAGAGAAGAGCAAACACTTCTCTCAGAAGAGTCAACACCGACAGAATCTGACCGTATCTGACATTTAGATGGAGAAAAAAAATAACACTGGACTACAAACCCCAAGCTGCTTATTTTTAAAAGCTGAAAAATCTCAGCTACTGGCACTGAACTCACTAGGAATGACAAATATTATGCTGAACAACTGTGAGAAAGGAGACAGCTGTTCAAACAGACTTTTTGGAAAGCCTAGTCCTAGTTTTTTCACTTGAAAACATTTTTACAGAAAGTATATGAAAAGTCACTCAGGCCAGCATGATTATTCTTTCTGTCCACTTTTGCTTTGAGTCTTACACAATATTTTATAACCCAAAGGCATTTGTGTTTGTGAAAATCCATTTCAAAGGCACTCTTTAGCCCAGCAAGTACCTACATTACTATACTGGTGCTTACCTGAATTGCCCAAAGCACTCCACAGGGATAATGCCTTCTTAAACCGCCCAATCTTTACCTCTGGTTTTCAAATATCTGCTTGTTCGATACTACAAAAAACGAGGGAAGCCTAACCTATCTATTCACATATTGCCATATTTATATTTTAGTTATCAGGCTGCGTCAACAACCCATCTGGCACTCTTTACTCATTACAACCTGGAATCAGCTCCTGTTTGGCAGGCACTGTATGTGTTCCGCTGGAAGCCTTTGCATCTCCGTGTGTTTGAGTAATTCAGTGAACCTGAACAGCCACACCTGTTACGCCCGGGAGAACAGCACAGTGTAGGACAGGAAAGGGCAGTCTGTAACACCAGAGGTTAATATCAGGGCTGGAGCTGTAAAGAGCCTCCCCAGCAAACACTGTTTTCTTTCAAGCTTTTTCAGAGTAAATGAGAGGGTTTGGCAGGTAAGGGGTTTGTTTGTTGGTTTTTGTTTTTTTTTTTTTTTTTTCTGTAAGCTACAACATTTGTTCCTAAATGCTTCAGTGTTAGGAAAGAAAGGAAATTACAGTCTAAGAGGTTCTGGATTACTGGGAAGGTGGCTTTGTCCAAGCCACATCCTGTAGAATACCCAGGTACAACTTGGGTAACAACACTCAACAAGACAGAAAAAGGGTTCTCTTCACTAACTTGCTTGAGTATAAACATTCCTTTCAAAGCAGTTTCTAAAAGCATCTTTGGATGCTTCCCTTTGCAAAATATTTGACATTCCAAACATGAAACTTGATGGCGTATCTTAAGCAGTACACCAAGCAAGAATGATCACATTTTCCACACGTGGCACCTACACATCAGATAACCCAGAGTCTTTCAAATATCTTTTTAGCTTTCAAAAGCAAACCTCTGCCTAACCTACATCTTCAGATGGCCAAGGGCTGCTTCATTCCCTGGGGACTCAGGGAAAAATCTTTTCATCATTTGCACAAGCCTGTAAGTAAAACTGTTGTTCAAACAGTAACCTATATTTAAAAAAAAATATAAATCTACCAGACACATTAAGATGCATAAGACAAGAATGTAGCTTGGGAGTGGAAGTGGGTGCTAGGATTTCTGAATTGTGCTACTTGTGCTTTCTTTGCAAACCTTTTAATTTAGCATGTCTCTACATCATTTGATAGAGTCAAGTACTGACAGGTTCATTCTATACTTTTCATTCTGTGCAATTACAACAAATGAGCACCTTAAGAAGCCATCCACCTTGCTACTGAAAGTATCTTGAAAAACTAGTCAAGAAAAGAAAAATCCAGCTGTATTCATTGATCTACGAACATAGTCTGAATGTCTTTGAACTGCTCCTGAGAGTGTCATGTATATCTACCTTAGATCATTTCTTCTACTAGGCTTTGTTTTTGAATCATGAACTTGACTAAGTGCTTTTGGAGACTGGAGACATCTCTGATCACATCCATTAGCATCACTGCCGAGGACTGGATACGAAACATGCCCGTACATTTATTTTATCCAGTAAACACACAAGTGAAAATGCACACCTCAGAAAAAAAACCACCAAAAAACCCACGAAACTCGAGAGAAACACCCCTCCCCTGCCAACTAAGAAACACAACAGCGAGAGAAAAATCAGAAGTGAGATCAACTTCTCTTGGAAGGGTCGGTACCTTTTCCTGGACAAAGCTGGCGTACCCCAAGGAGAGGGGAGAGAAGTCTCATTTGTCAGGCAAGGAGGGATCTGTTCTGCACGACTACAGACAAAACAGACAGGGGTAGGACAGAGAGGTTAGAGAAGAAACCAGAGGCCATATATAAGCTTGTTAGTTATACAGAAAAACCCAAAAAATCATCACTAGGATCCATTCGTCAGAAACAACACGGATGACACAGGAGGTTATGGAATGACAGCATCAGGTGAACAAGCAGGCATGCAAAGCACATCCTGGTCTTGTGGAATGACTCTGCAGTGCTTGTTCACTACTCTGCAGAGATTTACTGTCACTGGCAAGGCAGGACACCTTCCAGTGTTAAACAGCAGAAATTCAAAGGAGAAAGTAAAGCCTCAGTTAATTAGGTATAACCAATAGGTGTATGAAATAAAGTCAGTGTAAACTTTACAGTGAATGATGATCAGGAAATTTCAAAAAGAAGTAAGAATGAAGTCACTGAAGAGAACAGCGAAAAAAAAACCAAAAAGGAACTTAGGGTGTCTTAAGCAACATCACCATGGGATTTACTTACCCCATTATTTCCTCATTCTGTACTCTTAGCCAGTGCCATAACTTCAACAGGATGTGTAACACAATACAAATTTTCCTCCCACTATCTGAATGCTTTGACAATACTTAAAAATGAGATCAAATAGATCAATTTCTGTAGTTGGCTTTTATTTTTTCTGGGGGAGGGGTGCTGGGTTTTTTTTATATTTGTTTTAAAGAATAGACAAGTATTAAGATTTGGTGCTTTGGAGGCAAAATGTTCATAACTAAAACATGAAGTTTGTACTTTACTAGTCACTGAGTTTTAACTGGCAGCCCCTATTGATGCACCAACATACACAGCCATACTGTCAACACCTGGAAAATCAGACCCTATATTTGACCAACTAGTTGGCCCATGTTATTAAAACAGGGTCAACATCCATTGAACCAGGAGAGTAGAGAAGCTTCAAGGTCCCAGATACAAAGCTTAGTTTGTGTTTTATTATTTTGTACTGTAAATTGAGGTACAAATTAAGATAAATTAAGGGTGAAAACTACTTTAAGACAAGGCAATCTTCAACACATACTCCAAAAAATTTTTTTGGCATTTTAAATCAACCTTCAGGACACACACATTTCTGTTAATTTCAAATCCCATTATACTTAATTCATTAAATAACAAGCGATAAGTCAAGAGGAAATGGCCTCAAGTTGAACCAGGAGAGGTTACAATTGGGTATTTGGAAAAATTTCTTCACTGAGGGGATTATCAAGCATTGGAACAGGCTGCCCAAGGAAGTGGTTGAATCATCACACTTGGAGGATTTTAAAAGACTGGTAGATGTGGCACTTAGGGACATGGTTTATGGCGCACTTGTTAGTGGTAGATTTACCGTTAGGCCTGATTTTTATAGTCCTTTCCAACCTAAATGATACTACGATTCTGAATTAATCACAATGTTACCTAATCCCTTAAAGTTCAATATCAAAGGAAACATGGAGTTAAGATGTGACATTCAACAACCAATTTTTCATTTGACTTAATAAAAGCATAAAAATCTCGTATTTCTGTATCACAACACAATTTGCCTACCTATCAATGAACATCAAATATAACTATAAACTTGTATCTCTGCCTTAACTGGTGCCATGACAAAAACATTCAGCATCAGAGAGAATGCTGCATACCCTGGAGAACATCAGCAAACTAAGTCCTAATTTGGTCAGATGTTGACATCTAATATTCCTCTCGCTGGAGTTAAAGAACAAAGAAATAGATTAAAATGGAAATACAAAACTTGCAATGAAGATATTTGAAGAAAACTATTTTGGGGAACACTGGAGGCAGGGCAGATAGGGTGAGAAGACAGAAAGAAAGGGGGGGGGGGGAAACGGCAAAG
>VWZG01002742.1:766633-799758 GCA_013396735.1 Grallaria varia
GGACCTGAGGGAAAAAAGAAAAAAAAAAGGGGGGGGGGGGGAAACAGCAAAGTTCATACCTGTCAAAAGAATCTGTTGCTACCTTGTAGAGGTAAATAAAAAGTTTGCTGCAGTGCCTTAGAGTAGGTGACACAGAATCCAGGGATATTAAGTCATCGTCCAAAAGTCTTTGAAATAGTTGTGTATTTGAAGGGAAGACATTCAAGGGACTTATTTTTCTCAAGTCTGAGAAGCAGCCAAGTAATCGAACAGCATCTGCCAGTTTTTCATACTGGATCTCTGTTTTGAAGAAGTGAGAGTTGGCTGGCTCGTAGCGCATTGCTGCAGTCAATGTGCAGAACACAGTGTGAAGCAGTTCAAACACTTGATTTTGGTTTACTTTTTCCCAGCCATTCTTAGGAGGCGAGCACAAAGATCTCTCCATAGCAACGAGTAAGGATGTGACATACACAAATCCACCAACTTTCCTAAAAACAGTTCTTGTCCGGTGACTTTCTCTCAGCACCAAGAGTAGGGCCTATGGACAAAACAGACAGTCAAAACAGGGACACAACAACAAGAAAAAGCAGCATAACAAACAGCTTGAAAAAAGGTAGGAGCAGTTTTGTTCACAAAATATTGTTGTGCTAGCAAAATCCTTGTATCATTTGTAAGAATTTGGTAATGCCTGAGGTCTCCAAAGATCAACTTTCTACTGCAGGAGTCCTCATATTCAAAAGTTTACCCCCCTACTCTTTTTATTTTGTAAAGTAGAGCATTGCCTTTAATTTAGAAATAACAAATTAGGGAGATAAAGAAACCTGCCAACTGAAAAGACATGACCAAGCCCAGAACGGTACCTAAAATTCCCAGGTAATTCTCTTAGTGATAAGGTGGATATAGTACTGGAAAGAAATCTACGGTGCCATCACACTTCACACAAAATTTCAAACAAGAGTGGGTTACTACTTGCAGTAATGAGGAATCTAAACCTTGGAGCATCTTAAGACAAGTCTCCTTGAAATCTACAATGCAGAGGCACCTGGCAGCTATGAAGCCACAACAGCACTGGAATATAATAATTCAGTTGGTGAATTCAGGCAACCAAAAAAAATAGCCAAAAACCCACTTAGTTTTAGCTTTCATTTATAAATCTCTGAATTGTGTGAGACTTCATTCTAAGAGCTGCTGTTCAAAAACAAGCCTGAGAGAAACAAGGGGATAAAACTTTACTTGCTGAACAAATAAATACTAAGTCACAGTACAAACAGCAGAAACTACATGAACCTGAGTACTAGAGAATAATACTCATTGACCTGTGAAAACTGGGGATGGAAAAGCCCCTCTACCCAACCAAAGACAAACAAAAAAGCACCTGTCACGGCAAGTTTGACCCACATGTGAGTACAGAATATAGAAAAAAAAAGTCTGTTACAGAAAGCATCATAAACAACAGAAATATGTTATTGATATAGAAAATAAGCTAAGGGGAAGTCTTCCATGACAAAAAGTTTACTTCTTCAGAATCATGCTGCTGTTTTTTTTAAAGCACTCAGAAGATGGGTATTGAAATAGGTAGACTGTCATTCCTTTCATCTCCTGACAAACCTGAACAAGCAGTAAGAGACATATCACTACACTGTTCTGGACTGTCAGTTCATAACCAAAACTTCTGAAAATAACATCGATGGAAGACAAGTACAACAGGTCACATGAAAGACAGAAATTCTGATTTTCTATATTAAATTCTTTGGGGAACTGCAATAACCTTTCTCTCCCCTTAAGTATTGTGAATAACACATGCCCAAAAAGACTGAAGACCTTGACAGACAAAACACAGCAAATGAATAATTTTATTACTAGCATTCCTTTCTGTCTTTTGGAATAATACGAAGCTGCTCATCTGCCAGAAAAATATTACAGCTCCTTTGAATAGAGATGAACCTAGATGTCTCCAAACTCTCTCCAGGGAGACTCATTTACTTACTACTACTTGCCTCTGCTTTTCTACCCTAAAATAACCAGTATTATGTCAATTTACGAAAATAACATGAGCTATTCTGAGAAGAAATTTTGGGTCTAGATTAACAAACAAAAAACCTAACACAATAGGAGACAGGCAAGAGTTTTCTTGCTTCTTCTTCCACTTGCAGCCTTACTTCACTCCCTTTTCACTATTTTCCTTAGCAAGGGAGTTCTTTAGCTTTATTTTACATTTATATTTACATTAATAATTTCAGCATTCGTGGCTAATAAATTGGTAAAATAAAATAAGCCCACCACAGGAAAATGCAAGCCAGCACTGAAAATAAACTTGTGTTACACACTTGCTTTTTTCTCCCCACACATTCTCATTACTTTTAACTCAATAATACCCCACCAGGAAAGATTATCATACCAGAACCTCATTTCCTACCCACTAAGACTGATTACAAGGGATGATACTAAAACCATACTCACTCACTAGCCTTCATCTCTGATTCTGAAACTTACCACAGGGAGATGGAAGAAAATAAGAGCCATGGATCAAATGTATGCATTTCAGCTCCAGAGGCAATCTACATTCAGTAGCTAAACACCATCCACACAATCCAACGCAACACAATCCTCTTCTCAGTGTTTTCTGTTTTGAAACAATGCCTTAGGAGCACGAGTCTTGAACAGTAATAGTTCACTTACCCTTAAGATGTCTGTTTTCAGCTGCAGTTCCGTAGGCGGAGCCGAGTGCATCAGTCCCAACAAGGTGCCCATATCATCCTCTCCACTCGGTGACAACACCAGCTGCTGGATGATCATCAGGGCGTGCTGGCGACACTGGGGATACTTCACTATGTTGTGGACACATCTTGCACCACCAAACTCCCTGAAAATACCTGCTCGGAAAGAGGGGTGAGGACAAGCACATAAGGAGGATGAAAAATAAAATCAGTAACAAATAATGACAACAAAACAATGCGGGAGGTGTTTATTTTCATTTCTAGAGACCGAATTGACAGTTTTAGCCTTATGGATGTTTAAAAACTTACTCCAATTTTTCCTCTCCCACCACAAATAAAAATAGAACTTTAATGCCTTCTAACAATATTTTTCACTAAAGGTGTTGAGTACAAGGATGGAGGCCAGTTCTAAGAACGTCCTCAATAATTCTGTTCCTCCAACAGTAGTTACTTTTTTCATGCTAGACCTCAAAGGATCTTGGGATGAAATAAAAAAAAATATATACCAAGCCCTCTATCTTTTGTGAAGACCATATACTGCTTTGGTTAAAGATAGTGGTTATGTTACATTTAGTAATGAACTAAGTGGAATATGAATTAAAAATATAACTAGGTTGTTTCTGGACAAGATGAGCAAACTAGGAGCACTGGCTGAGAAGTGGCTCTGCCTAACCACAAGATTTGTAGGATTCTGCAGAAGTTTTCTTGTGGCAAGACTTATCTCAGCAGAGATTAAACATAACTCAAATGATTTTCAAGCTTACTGGCTACTCAGAAGAACACATCTGCAATAATAACTGAAAATGAAAAGAAAATTGATTCTGAAAACATCATAAAACCCAAAGTGGAATATACATGGCCCATACAATGTGTGTTTAGTACAGTGTCAGCACCCAAAACACTATCCTATGTTAAATACTGAAGACAAAAACAAACTAGGGAAATAGATCAATGCTGCATTACTGCACCAAATTCCTTTGACCATAAACTAAAAAGGTAGTTTAAATGACCAAGTTCAGGACTGACACATAGGACAATGTTTATTCCCTTTAATGTACATAAACTTTAATCCCACCATCGATTTCCAATTTGCTACCTCCTGCTTTCTCTGGTGTCCTTTGGATAAAATATGGATTTAGACAGTGTAAAGGAGAGGTCTCAGACCCTTAAGACAGGCAAAGCACATCTCAGTGGTCAGGTCTCTTGTTTACAGAGAGGCTGAGGTAACATTTCATACTTTTCACATTCTCGGTGTCAGTTCTCAACTATCCAATGAACCTGCGTGTGTCTGGACACCCAAATTTCCTGCTGAAATTTGGTTAGCAGTTATGCAATATTCAGGAAACCTTATCAGAGACACTTGTTTAAGATCAGAAACCAAGCTTTGAGCATGGTATGAATCACTGCAAGGCTGCACAATGCCTACTTATGCCTCTGTGATGACCTATAACCTCTGCTGGCCTCTGGGTACAGTGACACTGAGCTCACATCCCAGTCACACTGCACTAACAGCAGCCACACATTTGCTGAGAAGGGGTTTCTCAACTCCTCCTATAGGCTCAGTCCTTCTCCTGAACGGGGAGAGCTACTGATGAAATGAGGCCCTTGAACTCTCCAAGACTCCTCAGAAACAACACCTGTGGCATCATCCCAAAGACCTGATGTTTTTTTACACTACTCTCTGCCGTTTCTCTGGTGCAATAACTCAGAGATTAACTCAGTACCAAGAAGTAGCAATGAGGTATTTCCATGCTTCCTAGGGGAGGTCAGGAATGCCATTCAACAGCAGCCAAGGGTTTGTCCCTAGTCAGGTGGACGCTACCAGGGTTGGACCATAAACCACACACCACAAGAGCAAGGCTCAGGTACCACAGATCCTGATGCTACACAGGTACATGGTCCGGTGCTGTGAAGCAAGACTTGCTGCTTCTGAAATATGAAGTAGTTCCAGTCCTATAGAAATGTCATCTTTATGCATTTACATCGTCTCCTCTCATTCATCCTTAGAAAGCAAACAATCCTGAGTTTTTTCTGAAGTTTGTTATAGCTTGCCTAATTTTTCCTCATATGGACGCCCCCACATGTACCTTCATGCCACTCCTTTCTGACTTGTTTCTAGTTCTGCCTTTTCTTACATGGCAAAACCAGAGCTGAGTGATAAATACAATTCACCCGTAATCAATCCCAATTCCTCTCTGAAATCTCCTTATTTCCACCTGATTCACTACTGTTCATCACTGAACAGATTCATTTAGTAAATCAAAATGGTTTTTTTTTTTCCTTTCTGTTGACAGGAGTAGCAGCTTTGGGGGACAAAAGGGAAGTCAAAGGAGACACACCACAACTTCAGCAAAGCTTCTGGCAGTGTCATCCACAGCTTTGCCACAGGCAGCCCAAACAAATAGTCTATGTGCAATCATGACGGACTGAATGTAAAATTAACGGAAATACCTGCTTGGAGTAATCTCTGCTTTGCTGCAATGTTTTACTGCTTTGACTAAGGGCATGTAACTGAACTGTATCCCAAGTGCCATGGATAATGCCTTGGAAGGAATAATTTACTTATCAAGAACGTGGACAAAGCCAAGGTGGCAGATGTTATAATTGCTCAATGGGCAGAATTCAAAAGCCATCTTTGAAAGTGGTTTGAAATCACAAGCTGAAATGCAACACAACTTGAAAACAAGTGCAGGAGTGAAACAGCTTAGACAACACTGGAGATTACTCCCACACTGGGCATAAGTTCAAATGAAAAAATTGCCCAGGCAAAAGCAGAAATGAAACAAGTTACAACCTTTAAGTCATTAGCCCAGAAACCAGTGTTTAAACAGTGAGCCATCAACCAAGCTGGAAAATTTTCAAATTTCTTTCTCAAACATTTATCAAATACTTTAGTTTGTCCTACTTACACAGGCAAAATCACAAGTAAGAAAACACCAGTCAAAACTGAGAAAGAGGAAAAAAACCTGCTGAAATAAGGATGTTTCATGGCCTCCAAGGCCAGAAACTCCCTGGTTCTTCAGGGTAGTGTCTGTCCCCTCCCCCCTGCTCATTTTCTTCTTTGTCTAACAGAACAAATGGTCTGAAAATGATCCTTACTCAATCTGCTATTTCAATCTCTCAGAGACAGCTTTTACCAATATGAGGTACATATACTGTCTATTTCAAAATCATGAGGTCTTGGCTAATAGAGCATAATACAAAACTACCTGATTTAGAAAAGGACAATCATAACAGAGCCCTATTTATACACACTGACTGGGAATAAGCCCTTAAAAATAAAAAAAACATCTTTAACTAAAGATGCAAGCATTACTAATCACATTTAAGATGATGTGAACTGTGAACATTTCTAATTATGTGCTTAAATTTTTCCGACACAGAAACCGTGTTAAAAGCACTACTTCAGAATATTATAGTACTGTTGGAGAGAGATGGGGTGTGGTGGTTGCCTTCAAGTAAACAACAGCAAAAAACCTCAAGTTAAGACACTATTCTGTACTCCTTTATTTTATGCACTCTAAATTATGCTGTCTATTCTCCTTGCTGGAAAAACTTGGCAAGAGAGAAATTATATTTCAACGTGTTTGATTCCTTGTCTGAAGACAGAAAGTCAAGGCATGATTTTCTCTGTTACTCTTTTATATACATTTTGGCAGCAATCTTTCTACTTACCTGCATTTGTGTTTGATCCTTGCAGTAATACTGTCAAGGTCTCCATAACCAATAAAGCCAGCTGCTTTTGGTCCTCAAATGAACTGTTTCTTGAATCCACTAAAAAACAATTTTGGAAGCTAAATCATAGTAAATATCACACTAAGATGCCTCTTGATACTTTGCACCAACACTTATCTTCCCTGCTTCCCCAGAGAGCAAGCAGTCTAACCATTTTCCAAAGGAAATTAGGATTTAGTCTACACATGCATTCCTGGGAAAGCTTAGCTTAACTATGAATAATTTGAAAAGTTCATTTACAAAGACAAGAATTTAAACAGAAACTTTTGAGCACTGCGAGCTCAGCAGTCTCTAATGCTACAGCTGTAGGTGTAGTTTCACACTTTCAAACGTTGTTTGCTGAAGCCGTAAAACCACACCATAGTTGAAGACTTAACAAGATCTGTTCTGATATTTAGTACGTGGAATGAGACATTCCATAAACACACAAAAACTGCACTCACATAATTACAGCAACTGTGCTGATGACTCAAAAAGAGTAACCAACCAACACCACCAGCAGCACCTTACACATAAACACTCCAGAAAAAGGTGGTTGTGCATTTTGGGGTTTTTGGGGACTTATTGGTTTGGTTTGGCTTTTTTTTTGGTTCATTTTGTTTTTAAAGTTACTCTAGTAAAAAGCCACAACAGGAGGTCACACGTGCCCAGGTAGCACCCTAATCAAATGACAGCTTTGTCCATTTAGAAGAACGTGAGAACCGATTTGTTTTTCAACAGAGTTACTGGCAACAAACCTTTCTAACTCTAATCTACAGCTACCACTCACTAATGTGGGTTCACACAAACTCAGGTGAAACATCCAACAGCTATAGTCAAAAAGAGACTGTCACTGAGGCACACTAACTTGATTGCAGTTTGAATAAAGAATGTAAACATTCTCTTCCTGCCCTTCCCCCCAAATTCTCTGTGTCTCTATCTATGCCCCTATGGCACTTGGCAGCACCTTCTTTGCGGGCCTAGCAGCTATGTAGCTTATCTCTGATATTCAATTCTAAAGATAACTAATTTCAGTATTTATTTAATGCTTAGAAAAATGTAGACCCAATCTATAAAAAAGTCTGCAAACTTGAATACATATTCCTATTAAGAGCTTAGGTTCGAGCTCTCTAGTATTTTTTCAAAGCTGGGGCTAGGCACAAGGAAATCCACAGGTAACTTTTCTTAGAAAGAATTTAGATATTATGCATCGCTCCCTTATTTTTTTCATGTTAAATAACACATATTAAACCAATACATCAAAAAAACATTTCAAAAGGAAAATGCGAACTCCTGCTATTTTGTATTCATACAGCATTTTTCATTAAAGTTTGCTGCCAATTTCTCTCAGGGCATTAAGAGAGAAGCAATTCCAAAGAGCTTTCAAGATAGCACAGCAGCCCCCAGCAGAATTCACCCTTTGAGGTACATGTTCAGACTCTCTTGTTCCTCCTCTTAAGCGCCACACTCCACTATTCCCAGCCAAAAAAAGACATGCATTGGAAAAATAGATGGGAACACACTACCTTGATCATTCAGCGCCTGAGTGGGATCTTTCAAAAGAGCTGCATATTTATGAAGAAGATTTACCATCACCTCCAGAAGTCCCACTTCCCTGAAAACATCCTTAAAGATGTAGTCATGACGGGTGAACTTCAGGAGTGTCTTCATGGCAATGATGCTACACTGAAAAGAAGTGCTGGATTTTAAAAGGATGCTCACACTGATCAGTTCTTTACAGGGTATGTAATTCAAGCTGAAGACAACCAATTCCAGCATCTCAAAGTATTTGGTCTGCACTTCTGGAAGTCTAGGAATTTTCTCTGCAAACTGAGACAATGTGTGCTGCGATTCCAAAATGAAGTAGTTGGCATTGTCCGCCATATAAATATTCGTGATGGCATCAAGGATGATTTGTGCTAGATAGTTGGTTTTTGCTCTCAAAAATGCATTCTGGAGGACAGAAAATGCTTGAATATTCCTCACACTATGACCTAAATCAGGAAACAAAGTGGGATGGGAGGAAAAAGAAAAGAGAAATTTCTTAATCATCACAAACAATGAGTATACTTAATAATAATGATCCATACATTTTAACAAGTGGGAATAAAATAACAATGTGTGACATACATATAAAGCCTCTACACAACCCCTTACATTGTAAATCCTACAATCTACTGTTCATTGAGAGGGCATCTTCGTCTTTGAAAGTGTTTACATAAGCAGCTAAGTCAAAGATAATTTCTTTAAAATGGGTAAGTATGCTGACAGTGCTAAAATGTACAAAAGGATACAGTTCTAGAGACCAAACAAGACCTGCCTATCTTGTACCCAGGCCATATAGGAACACATCACAGGAACATGTTCTGTATTCCCTAATGCAGATGACAACTCTGGCAGACTAAATTCAGAATAACAGCCACCCACATCCCCTCGCTCAGTGGAGCAATAAGCCAATCCTTATCAGTCAGGTCCAAAGTCAGACAACACACATGGCCACCAAATTCTCTGCTTCCTTCCTCTTTTTGGCAATTGCCTGTGTAGAGAAACTCCACAGGGCAACGTAAGACCAGCTTGTACAAATTTCTTCTTATAAGTACCTGCAAGTTGATTAGATCTCATTCATTCAGCCAAAGAACGCATCATTTATGAGTGCTCCCTGTGGTCCCCCAGAATTTCCTATGGACAGATATTAATCTTATTCTACTAAAATGATGCCTCAAAGAATTTTAACTTCTGTACAAACAGTACAAGTACAAATCCCATGATACAAAAAACAACTAAGGGTAAAAAATAATTTTAACAAACTAAACGATCAGGAGTCAGAACTTACAAGGCATTCAAAACAAGGCATTTAGGATGTTTTAACAATTAATCTTATTTTCAAACAAGGTATATGCTTAAGGTATAAATTTATTAAAAAAACCCTTTCATAACCAAAGTATGCTGATTTATTACATATTCTCCGTGGAACACTATTCTTTTTTATAAACTCAGTAGTCCAATTTAACAGTAAATTCAATTATGTTCATGCCTGGCCTCACCACCTCCCATGCCAGTATTTCTCCAGAAGGCAACAGGAAACTCCCTTGAAAATGAATATGGAACAATTTCACATACTGGAAGAATATTAGTTACATTCTAAGTCACACTCAGTTGTTTCCAAAAGGACTTTTGCTTTCTTTATTACAAAAAATTTCGAAAAAGGGGCTTTAGAGCATATTAAATGTGACAGGAACATAGTGTCAGATACAACCATTTATATTCTAATTTAGTACCAACAGTTGTTCCAGGCAATCAAGAAGATTATTAAATTAACTTTGATTATTATGAGGACCCCTGAAGAAACCAAATTTTAACCAGCTCTTCAGAATTCAAGAACTAAAAGGATTTTAAATAGAAGCAATTAAGCAAATGAGTATGGTCTTCATAAAAAAACAACTTGCACCCATAACGAAAAGCAGGTAAAAGGAACTGAGAAATGGGGAGACAAATACCACGAAATTAAATAACTCTTTTGCGGATTGCAACAAGTCATGGTTATCTTAATGCTATTGTATCAGAAAAGCTGATTAGCCTAAACAAAAATTAGTATTATTATTAAAACATGGAGAAATTTAACTCCAAGTGTATCACTTTCTTCCACTACTTAGTGCAAAATTAAAACAAATCCCATGAACAATGAACTCTCAATACCAGAGAAAGAAAGTAATTGTCCAAGCAACCTAGATATACAAGAGAAACAGTGAAAGTACATCCATTAGCCTATAAATCTATAAATGCAATCCTATCAAAAATTTTTTTCTTTTATCAGTGGTATTACTAAATCTCATAAAAAATTCAAGTAACAAACTAGTTCCAGAGTGACTATTAAATTCCAAATGCCTTAGTTAGAAAGAAGACTTGCCTGAATTTTAAGTTTATGCACAGGACATGAAACATAAGCTTATTTTTATAAAACCCTTTCTCCCCTGAGACTTCCTCAATTTTATCTCTATATCATAATTGACTATGGTTGCAAGCACACCACAGATTTTATCCCTCTGAACACTGGTGATGAAACAACAGATTCCAGCTCACAAGTTATGCTTGCATAAGCTGAAAAAAGCTAACAGAAAGCAAAATGGGGTGGGAGGAGGATTTTAAAAAAAACAACAAAAAACAAGCCAGCACATCAGCCTTTCATATTAGTTTAGTAAGAGCAGATTAAAACACAATAAATCAAATCAGTGCATCTCTATACTATGATAATCTCTCACGAAGTCCATGTAGAAACTGTCAGCCTGGCAGTGAGAGAGGCTGGACTTGGCTTCAGTCCTTGAGGACAAAAGCCCTACACTTTCTTCTTTGGGTACCAACCCCAAAACAAAATCTTTGAGACCAACATAACTGAGTATTTGATATGCAATCTTAGATAAAAAAAATCTTGACCTGGTTGCAAACAGTTTGTATAGTACACAGCCTCTCTGTATTTTGTTGTTTATACTTAAAACAACAAAAAGCCAAACAGAGAGAGAAAGCCAACTCACCTTTGCCTGTGGGCTGTGGGACTGCAAATCCAGGTAGTAGGAAAGGTACCCCAGTGGTAACACCTGCTGGCTTTAATTCATTGACACCATATGTTGTTAAGGAAGTTATCAAATTAACTAAGTCCTTCAGAGCATCCTTAGATTCAGCTTCTTTTGCCTGTTCTAATCTAAAGAAAAAAATACAACGGGTCATATTAGCAGAACTATTTTATTTCAATTCAAATCACTTTAATAAGACCCATTTTACTCTATTCATTTAGAGATCAGTTTTACTGCCCTATCTTACATGTTCATATGTCACACCATTAAACCAGTCAAACATTGGACTTATAAGAGCACACAGCTATTTGCCATAGAAATTCACCAGGTAAGTCCTTCCTTGAACTCAACAGTCTACCAAAAAGCAGCACAGACATGAAAATTACTTTAAAAATCTTCTCACAAACATGAAGCTATTGGATGGGAACGCACATATATAGTTTGCAATTAAATAAATCCATAATTAAATTTCTAGATTACATCTGCCACTTTGAGAGTCAATATTTTTATGCTAATGAAATAGTATCTTGGTAGAAGTCTAATACTTAGAAGCACTGGATGAAGCACCTTTATCATAAATCCAAACTCTCACCTTTGAGCACAAGAGAACGGAAACCTTAACATCCCATTTCAACCATTGTTTCCTGCCAGCAACACACCATCAGACCAAACCCTAAAAACTGACTCTGAACCACCCTCCTTGTCCTTCCACTTCATCAAAAATTAAACCATGTTTAATTATTTACTAACTCTATAGCCTCTACAGATCTCAGGAGTAAGCTGGGGACCACAATCTCCTATTTGCTCATACAATGCAAGCTCTATTTTTCTTCCTGCTGACAAGAGAATGTGGGAGCCCTTCGGAAGCAGCTCATTCTGCAATTCTCTGTCTTCTCAGTCAGATGTGGCTGAGGAAGGAACCTCTTTCAAACAGGAATGGCCTGCAAACAGTCACTATAGAAGCACTGAGTTCACCTACTGCCATTCCACTATTCCTCCACGTTCCTTGCCCTTTCACACCATCCAGGTGATTACAGGTTTCATACCCTCCCACGACATTCATCTTCACAAACAGTGCCATAGAGCTGAACAAGTCCCTGTCAGTATGTTTGATCCAAAACATGTCCAGGGAGAATATGTTACTGTTGTTCATCACTGGCCAATACACAGGCTTATTCAAGATGACTGATTTTTGACAAAACCTTTTTTCTCTTCTGGAAAACCACCTCTGGAAGAAGTAAGGATAATACACTCCGATGCTATTAAGCTTTACTGATGTTACTTAGAGAAACCAGGCACTCTCCTTCTTCCATCAGACCTGCAAATCTCTAGTCTTCCTACACCCTTGTCAAGGATCCTCCATTCTTTGATGTTAAGGATGAGAAGCTCAGCAGAGAGTTTGGTTAAAACACTAATCTACAGAGGATCATTTTTGTACCTGAAAAGGAAATTGCTAATTGACAGTGAGTTCCCCTCATATTTTACCTAAACTTCGACTGACAGTTTCTGGGAAACAACTGCATTTGAATAACACTGCTTTGCATTAACATATTAGTAAATATAATTTACTCCAACACTCCATTTATACAACCTAAAAAATTACAATTCCTTAACAGGCATTCTAGTTTTTGGGACAACAAAGATAATTTATGAATAATTTTAACTGTGATTAAAATTTTTAAATGCCATCTCCATGTCTGGCGTCCATTTAAAACAAAAAAACCCCTCAAACATAAAATGAAGTGGAAAATTTAGTTCAAATGCTTGGGTGCCAAAACCCAGCATCCTAGCACCAAAAATGAGTGACTCAGAAGAGGGAGATAACATTTCTCATTAAGAGACATCTTTGTCCCAAGTATGCTTTATAATATACTTCATAACAGACATAATTTCCAACTTTCCATCTTGGATTTGTAAAGCACATATATATTTCAACAGCTAAGCACCCTTCTTCAGATCTCCGTATCCAAAGTAACATAGACTGACCATAGATTTTACCTAAATAATGCAACAGACACTAATTTGCTGATGGAGAAAAGAAAGAAGTTCCTTTCATAGAAAGAAATAAACTCATGGATAGATTATACATCCAAGTTTTGTTTGGGCGGGCATTTGCATTACTGTATTTTCTGCTGCATTAGCAGGTTAGCAGCACCTTTAATAAAAAGTACAAGTGAAAAAAACTCCCAGAACTCTACATATACACAGATTCCCTCATAACATGCCCCACATTTACATACATGATTTTTCATTCTGATAGCATGATAAAAGATGACAATAATATAATCGCAGAATTATTTAGGTTGGAAAATACCTTTAAGATCAGTGAGTCCAGCTTTAATCCAGCACTGCCAAGACAAACATTAAACCATGTCCCCCGACAAAACAAAACAAACCCCCAACCAAACCCAAAAATCACTAATTGCAGCCAAAATTTTACGTTCTGAACTGTTTTTAAATATTTAGTAACAGCTGTTTTTAAGCTTCTGCCTTCTTCACACAGAGAAAAACATTTAACAATAAACCAGTACTAAAGACTAAAAAGCTAAACCATGTAGTTTTATAAATGGAGAGAAGCACATAATGGTTTTGGTTCTAATATCTTAATTCCATAATAATCTATAATCATTTACTTGTTCAAACCTATTCATCTATTCTTTAACAAAACCTTGTTTGAAAAAAGCTCAGTGATCTGTCTCCATTTCTTCAAGCACTTTTACATACCTGAGAAGGAGGTCACAGAGGAAGTTGTATCCTTGCCATATCCTAAAATCATCCAACAGTGTTTGAGATACATCACTGGAGTCTTTGAGAAAACAAGAAAGTCCAGCAAACATCTCAACTATTTCTAGGGGAGAAAGGTCATCAGACTGCTGCATGTTCTGGACACATGTGGACAAACATTCCTTTTCTGAAAAGAATTGCAATTAAGAAATTTAGGATTTTACTG
Source organism: Grallaria varia (assembly GCA_013396735.1). NCBI lineage: Eukaryota > Metazoa > Chordata > Aves > Passeriformes > Formicariidae > Grallaria > Grallaria varia. The sequence continues at coordinate 780,562 of VWZG01002742.1, forward strand.
ACTTTAATCACAGTAAGAAGCAGAACTAGGTGCAATGAACACAGTAACAAGGTAACTTATTCAAGAATCTCATCACACAACATTGAATATCACAGAGCATTTGAAGATGAAAAGGATCCTCAAGTGACTTTGGATCTGAACCCCAATATCTTTTTGCCAAACCCTTCCTCCCTTTCATGATCTTTGCTCTTGTAAGGAGGAAACTGTAGATAAACACTGTTTTTTACCTAAAAAGTCTGACCAGATAACTCAACAGAATTAAAAGACAAATATGGCCACTGAAAATAATTCTAAAACATATTTTTTCTTTTAAAATACAAAGCTATACAGAACACTGACTTAAACTGTTACAGATTGTTCGGTAAAACCCTACACATAAGACTCTACACTACATCATCTTATTGCTATTCTGGTTAGCATTTCTTGGGCTGGCATCAAAGAGAGACACAGCTTGTCTTGTTCGGCATCATTTCATTGGTTAGTATCAAAACATTTTCCCAAATCTATAGTGAGATTTTAGGTTGCACTCTGTTTTAAAAATGCTCCCTTCAATTATTTGCTATTTTAACTTCACAGCATGCTCAACACAAAAGCGCTAATCTTTCTAGCTAGACTGATAAAATTTCTCAGAGGCCAAATTAAAGCATAAGGCACTGAAAGGATGCTCCTTTGCATATGATGAAATGTCTTAACTTTTTCCTTGAATATGAGATGAACCTCTTAACAGATGATGTTATCTCTTAAGTCAGGTTCATTTTTGTAATCAAGAAGTGAGAAGGAATGCTGACTGGTTTTAAGATTTTACTTCACTTTTTATAGAACCTGTAATTCTTTTTGACATGCCAGCTTCACTCCTCTGTGGATGAAGCCCACAGAGAAGAGATAATGGTCATAGCTGTAATATGCCAAATGACACAGTCAAATCTCTCATTATTTTCTTTGCTGCCCTTCATAACATTTTCACCCATACACATACACCTTCTACCCTCAAAAACCCACCAGAAGGCTGTTACAGACGCAGGCAAAAAGCGTACCACCTTTTAAGACCTATCTGAAAATACGTAACTTATGACTATGCTGTGCTTTCAAGTGATACTGTACATTCACATCTCTGACTGGAATTGGAAACACATTGCTAGCACAAGAAAACACATAGACTGTAATTTTCAGTGAAGTATGTGGGAGAAGGGTGATGTATTCTATAAACTGTCAAAATGGTTCTGTGGAGCCTTGTTAACTACTTGCTTTCCAGGGTGTGAGCAAACCATGGGTTTCTTTTTTTCCAGTAGGTGTACACTGTTAAAATGTATGATAAGGATGTCAGTTCACTTCAACAATCAGTACAATTAAAAAACTACAAATGCTTATATGTAGTCCTACAGTCTAAAAGCTGCAAATATTTTAGCAAATTTCCTAATTTAAGTCCAACAATACCTAAAGACACATGCAGTACTCAGTAAATGCAACACGAGTATTTTGTATGCAAACTTCCTTCCAGGCAGCTCCAGCACTGGTGGGATTTTTGGGAGCTTTTTTTTGTTTCATTTTTTCTGGTTTTGCTCTTCCAAGTTCTTTGTCATGAACCAGCTTGGCAGCCTCCCCATTACCAGTCCCTTGCAAAGATACATAATGAGTAAACTACTACTTTTTTAGCTACCAGAATCTGTAACAAGCTACAAAAAGGGTCCTGTACACTACAGTTGTCATGCCTGCAACAGTCAGGGTGCTACTTTTCTCAAAAGGGACAGGAGGTAAAATGCTTCAATCTTTTGGTGGCTTACAGGCTGAATTAAGCCGATGAGATAATTTTAATTTAGCCTTCAGAATGCACAGAACCCGTAATCTCTAAGCTGTATGGCAAACTGGGGAAGACAAGGACCGGGCAGAAGAAATGCAGGCTGGCTGAAGTGTCAGCGATCTAGTCAGTCAGACAACAAGAGGAAAACAGGGGCTGTAAACCCATCCAGCAGCCAGGATTGTGTGCCAAAATCTCCACACTTGGTCATGACACAGGCTCTAGGACAGGCTACTTGTAAGCTTCCCAGGAGCAACGGTACTGAGAGACTGTCTCTTTCAGGCACAGCTGTGGTTCTCAGCCAAGTGAAGGGCAGCCTCTCCCTGGGCCAGGCCCTTGGGACAGCACCCTTGGGACAAAACCCTTGGTCTGGACCACAGGGCAGGAAGACAGCTGCCTGTTCCATGCATCTGCAATTGGAGGTTTACAGTCAAGTGTTTCTGTGCCCATGCTCCCTTGAGCATTTCCTAGTGCCCATATTACACAGGTTTTGCTGTTATCAGGATATGCCACTCCTGATGTTCTAGAGAATAAGTGGTGGTTTTAAAAGCCTCAACCAGCCTTTTCCCACAAAAACAAGATGTCTTGGAGAAAAAAATCTTCTCTCAGCATACCCAAATTAGCTCTCCCTGGTTTGCATAATGCACCAGTATTTATTTATCACAGGGCAGCAGCTTTCATGGCCTTCTAACAGCTCCAACTGCGTCAGCAGAACACATGGAGCTGGTTCCTCTTCCTGTGGCTTCCTCAGATGTCCCTATTCTTTTATTGCCAGCTAGAGTGGTACTCAGACAAGCAGCTGTAAACACGGCATTGTTCACTTGCTTCATGCCTCTACATGGAGCTGCTACTGACAATTTAAACACAGGACCAAACCCAACTAATTCCTACTAAGAATTAACAGTCACAGCAAAAACGACAAATTTATGCATCTTCCCAGTGAATATTTTTCAGTGCAGGCAGTTACTGAAGTTACTGAAAGCCTTTCCTTTTGCTCATCATAAACTCTACATTAAAGCATGAGGGGAAACTTTATCTTCCAATGTTCTGCTGAAATGTGAATGAGGCAGACTTAGCTACAATCACCTCTTCCACTACACAAGGGCTTTGAAATTTTAGCTGTATGTAAATACTCAAATGTCCAAACCAAAAGCCTGGAAGCTTTTCTTGAGCTATTACTTTCACACTTATTTCATAATTAAGAAAACTACCAAAGAAGAACAGAAAAGATCCCAATAATAATACTGAAGAAAAATGCATACCATGAATGTATTTCACTACATTGACACTAAGGCCGTGACGAGATATGGTCATTAGTACTTCTCCTGCACTCTTCCTCCAAGGCAGATTATAGGGAGGGCACCATGAGGTTATTGCACTGAATAGAAGCTGGAGATCATCCTTTTGAGCCAGTTCTTCCGCCGGGGACACAAAACTGCACAATTTTACTAGGATCTGAAATAACAAGTCATTAAACAGCTAGCATTAACACCCTGGTCATTGTGAATTTTGCCTAGATTTAGTAAAAGGCAAAACATTCTTCCATTTAGCAAACACTTTAAAAAGTATAACATGCTACTCTCCCTTTTTGTGTTTCTGTACTTCGAACTGAAGACAAAGTTATTCAACACCTGGTTATTTCAAGTCCTGGTTCAGTTTAAAATGACTACCAAAAGATCAGCAGCAGAGCTCAGATCTCTTAAGCTGACTCAGCATACGTGTATGGATACCAGGTTATTCCATTGTCAGGGAGTCTGCCAGCTGCCTAATGTACAGGTCTGCATTAGGCAGAGGCTCTGTGAAGCAAACTGCTGTACCCCTTCCTAATGCAGGAAGGAGGCTATTGCCAAAACAGCGTGTCAGAAAAGGCTACAGCAATACATTGCGTTCCCTTCTCCGCACATTTTGAGGACATCTGATCTCCATTTTGTGTCTTGAGCAGGAAAAACTGAGGCTTCCTCTCAGAAAACTGGAGGAAGACTTTGGAAGGCTGTCAGCGTCTGGAAGGGCAGGTTGGGAAGCTATCTGAAACCTCAGCCACTCCATCCAGCTCATCTGAGAGCCCCACTTTACTCCCCTTGAAGAGGGACCGAAAAGAGCCAAGCAGTAGTAGGTTGGGTGGGCCCTATGTGGTAGAATTGGTAATTAACTCTGCTGTCTGAAACACAACAGAGCAATTTCTGAAAGATAGCTTACAGCACATTAGGATTGGTGATTTGGAAGACAGCCTGTAGTACTGGGACTAAAAAAATAAAAAAGAGGAGGTGGCAAATGGGTATATTCTTGTACAGTGACTGTTGCTGGACAGACACTGTGGCTAGTAACTGTGGGAATGAGGCTCATCTTTATTTCTGTGGTGCAGGCACCAAAATGCCTATCAGACGTTATACTTACAAAAATCCTGGCACTGCCTTCAAATCCCTGAAGGATTCAAGTTCTGATAAACCTCTCTGGTTTTGCGTAAGTGGCTACAACCACCCCACACAGAGATGTGCCAAATTTGCACACTGAAACTGGTAGTGTGGCCATTGACTCCTTTCTAACCAGTAACTGTCAAGCTCCTTCTAAAAGTTTCATGAGGAGAACACACAGGATTTTCTTTGTGGGATCTCCAACTGGAATGGCAGAAAGGAGTAAGTCAGATAAAGTCCTTGTTCTCCCTGGGAAATCTTAGGGATAATTTTAATAGTAACTGCAAGCTCAGATTGCTCCCATGTTTAAATTACTTGCTCCCACAGTCACTTTTTTTTTCCACATAATTATAGGGAAAATAATAGGACCAGTTAGATGAAAACAGAATAATAGTGCACACGTTGCTGCTTTTAAGCATCTGTGAGGCAGAGTTGCACGCATTTCTGTGGAGGAAGTATCTCCCAAGATAAAAAACTACATGAGGAGTGGAAATTTAACCTCAACTGTGCTTGTAGGAAAATTCATTTTTCCCTGAGCCATCAATTGGTGAAGAATCAGGGAAGAGTAAAACCTGGCTCAAGTAAAAAGTTTCTGGACTTTTCTCACAGGCAGCATTTCCATTCCTCTTGCAAATTCCATGACCTATTTCACCTTTCTTACCTGTACAAAGACTTTCTGTAGTAGCGCTCGGCGCTCTGCGAGAGGTAGTTCATTCTGTGCTCCTCCAACTACCTCAGGCACATGTGGAAGGTCAAAAAACAGATACAGACATTTAACAAGTGTGGAAGGCACTGACATTGTAGTCATGCAGTCCACAGTTTTCTGAGGAAGAGAACAGATAAAAAAAAACAAAAAAACACACAGTTCAGCATATTACCCTATTTAAAAAGTCACACCCATATAACACAGCTGATTGAAATGCTGGTTTTTCTCTCTCACACCTTTGATGAGGTGTTCACACAACAGTACAGATTCACCACCTACTTTTGAATGCCTACCTAAACAGCAACTTTAAAAATAGGATAATTCATTTACATGATAACAGCATCTAATAGCCACAGTTCGGAGCAGACACTGCACAGGACAGAAACAAAACCTGTCAGTCTCTGCCAATAAAAGCTTACAAGTTAATTACAAGACCTTCAGCCAAGCCCTCATCAGTTATCTGTTCTTTGTAGCAGTGGAAACGGGAGTGGGAGGAGGACTATGCAATTTACACTCTCACTTGGCATTAAGGTATGAGCAGGCATAAGATACAAGGCACTAGAAAGTATGAATGCATCAGTGGAAAGAAAAGACAAATTGGAGTGGAGGCTGCTGACACACTAAAACACAGATAAAATGATGTGCTGAATTACAAAGGCGGATTAGAGCAGAAATAACAAACCAGGCAGCTGTCCAGCAAATTGCCAGAGATTGGCCTCCTGGGAGGGCAGCACCAGAAGCAGAGGCCGTAATGATTCACAGCACCGCCCACTCATCACTGCCACTGGCTTTGCTTTTTGCAACTGCTTTTGCCCTCCTTCAATGAGGTGTCCAAAGTTCCAAGTCTGAACTATTTAGATGCAGTATGTGCCACACATCTCAGGGGGAGCTCAGCAGTGGCAGCATGCAAGAGATGCCTTTGGGAAGCAATGGAAGTTGCATGCATAATTAAAAAGAACACTATAAATTAAAGTTCCAAAATTATTATTTTTTTTAGGCAACTGAAACCACAAGAGCTAAAGCAGAAGTCCTGTGGCAATATAAGAAACAAAGGATTTTAACACTGTAAGCAGAATATAGTTACGTCTTTTAGTGAGTGTTCATGCAGTTCATGATATTATTACTTTTGTCTCTCCACCCCACAATTTATTTTGACCTTTGCTGTTTAAGACTAACCTGTCCTGATGAAGCTAGTAAATTGATTGTGGTGAGCAGCATCCAGCCTCTACTTGCTTCTTCACTTTGATTGACCTCCAGAAACTGGACTATGGCACGACTTGCAGCCTCTGCAGGGGGTAGTTAAAAAAGTGCAGTAAGAATTCAGTCCAATGGTCCACCAAAGGGAACACTCCTCTCTCAGCAGTCCCAAGCACTGAGTATAAATTCACCTCTACAGCACTACTTGAAAAAAGGACTAGGCTTAGGCCTACACTTTCCAGACACACATTCCAGTCTTCCACACGCACTTGGCTTTGACACCAGCAAGGCTGCAAAAAGTACATTAGGTCACACATCCCCCTTTAACCAGCAGACAGAATTCAGTAACATGGAGAAACTTTTGTTTGAGTATTTTGGCTTTATCCAATACAATGTATTCTTTCCCAAAATATGAAGTCGCTCTCATTTAGTGGTCTCACTGGAAAAAGCCAATATTCAGCTTTGGCAAAAAAACCCCACTGCACTGAAACAACAGCATGGAGGACAATGGGAAAAGATTGGAGGGAAGGAAAGGTGCAGAATGACAAAAGGAATATAAAACAGTAAAAAAAGTAAAATTAAGATCAGCAATTACAACATCCCAATCCTATCTTTTTTTGAAAATGAAAACACTAACAAGACTAATTCTTATGATCCAGGGACCACTTCTGGAATCAGATGCTATTCTGTATCAGTCGGAGCCATAGACAAATATTCAGCCAAGTAAACAAGATAGCAGCCCCAATAAATACATAAATAAACAGAAAATGTAACCCTATTTCACTGCTGTCTGAATATACACTTATATTAAGAAGTCTATAATGCCAGTTGAGATGACTGCCCATTACCTTTAAGGGAAATCTAAAACCAATTTTCCTTAACTGTATATCAATCATCTTCAGTGCTTTTAGTGTCAACTAGGACAGAAAAGGAAGGTGAATAATAACACTTAAAAAAGAAATTACAAAGGAATAACTAATGGAGGAATAAATCCACAACTGAATTAAAACCCAATTTTAATATTCGTTTGTTTGCTTCATCTGCTGTCAAGACCTCCCGACACATACCTGTGAAGGAGTTTATTCAAAAGTAAACACATTCCTGATGGCAAAGTACTTATCAAACTTCTAGCACTGACTATACTGAGAAGGATAATTTTCTGAAGCACCAGACTGTAAGTCGTGTTGGACTAGTAAACCTATGAAGATGATGATCCTAGAAGATGTCTACAGTTATTTGGTTTACATTCCTAACATTAACTTTGCACAAGAGCGACTACCACCACATGGAGCCATCATCATTGGTGGATCCTCATAACAAAAATCAAGGTGTAGATGAAGCAGCTAAATGCTTCTGCACAACTGCCTTTAGATCACACCTTGAATGTTGCATCCAATTTTGATCCCTGGTCCTATCTCACAGTTGGTTTGGCTGTGAGCAGGAGGACAGGCAACAGACCTCTCTTATTCTATGATCTCCTCTCACACAGAAAAAGGTCTATTTGATGTCTCAGGGAGTTTCCACATCACCCATGCTGGTGAGTTTCATCCTCTTCCAGTGCAAAAAGGATGTATTTTTCCCTAAAGCCCAAAAGCCCTTTTATCATCATAATCCTAGGAAGAACAAAAAAATAAAAAAACCATACACACAAAAAACCCCAACAACCCCCCCCCCCCAAAAAAAAAAAAACAACAAAGACAGACTTATTTAAGATAAAAATCCAAATTTGGTTCATTTGTGCAATGGCTTTTCTCCCATGTTTTTGCTTTGCAAACTTATTCCCATAACAGAATTTTGTACAAACCACTGGCTTTTCCAATTGTAGTGCTGAAGTAAGGAGTGGCCCCTACTACTCCCCTGCAGGAGACTGGTTCTCCCCACTAAGCAATAAAGCAAAGCTTGAAATACCAAGGTGAAAGGTAAGGCAATTTTTAAAGCTCACACAAATGCAGACAGGCAGCAATTTCCCAGCATGCTGACCTGAAACACCTGGTGGGCACTTTGTTTTCCCAAACTACCAGTGCAAAACATTGGTCAGGTGGTTGCATGTATGAGCAGACTGACTCAGAAAGCACAACCATGCCACAAGCCATATTTCATATACTAAAGGCATAGGCAAAGTGACCAAATTCCCAACAAGAGCCATTTTTGCTAAATTCTGAGAGTCAAGCGTGTCTAAAGCACGCACTGCTTCTCCAAGGACCCATCAGCCCAGTATCAGGCGTGTTTCTGTAGGCCTGTTCTCTTTCTGTCTGACCACAGAGCTGGGTCAGCAGTCTCTGACAGCAGGCAGGTACAACTGGTGCCAAACAGGGCACGTACAGCCTTCTTTGGGCAGAGTCTCCAAAAGCCACCTGGGGAACAGGGTCTCCTTAAGTCACCTTTGAAAGTCAAACTCAGGGGTTAAGTCCATGCTTCTGAAAAAGTTGTCATGCTGCTGGCATCCTAAATGGCATAGCAGTTGAACACTATAAATAGCAGTTTCAAAACTGTCAGTCTTAATTAAGCACTACCTAAAACACAGACAGCATTTTAAGCGCTGGAAAATGTTCTCTTGTCATCTGGTCTGAGCAAATTTGATAGCACTATCATTTAAGATTAATTTCTATCATCAGCACTAGTCTTAATTTATTTCTTTTACCTTTTCCCTGGTTTTGAAGTCACCTTTTATTATAACACCCTCTATGTGCACCACTCTGATGTTCTTAGCCCTTCAACTTCTGCTGCAGAAGAAAACAGTCTAGGATTGGGATATGCTAACTAGTAAAAACAGGAAAAAGACAAAGAGAAAAATCTATCAAATCATATATAAACATACATATTGTGACAACTGTGCAAGCAGCTATGCATAAGTATGACCACAATTATGTGGTTACATGGTTGATCTTTCAGCACGGATTGAGCATGCATGGGATAGAGGCTTAGTAGAATAAAACAACAGAACTTGTTTCATATGTAAGAGATGACACAGGTGCTTTGTATCCTGGACTTCAGAAAACCAGCAGGTAGGAAACAACACGATTAGACCCATTCAGATTGCTAGCAAAAATCAGTGCTGCACTACAAGCGACATTATTACCTGTAGCAATAGCACTAAGGACAAATTCAGTACATGAAGCTTTCAGTTAGATGTTTTAGTACTTTAAACAGCATATAATAGTGTCATCAGACTTCTGTACAGCTTATTCTTATTCTAGAGTGGAGTATTAATGAAAAAATACCTGTGCATATGCCAAGGAGGGGGAAGGAGGAGCGGGGGGTATGGGTGGGTGTGTTGTGGGGTGGTAAAGCTGGAGTCAGTGATCCCTTCTCTAATTGAACCTTCAAGGAATCTGTACTATTTCTTGTGGAGAACGCCTGCAAACACAGTCAGATACCTAGAGTTACAGAATACAAATCATTCCAACTACCTACATAGTAAGAGAGAAGTATCAAACCAAAGAAAATGGGATGGCAAAAAGTCTGCCTTCAATCACCAGGAACAGTGCAGGGCTGTCATCACAAGTCACAGATATGAAGTGGCTGATGCCTTTGCAGTGTGCAGAAATGGAGGGCTGCTCATCCAAAGATAAATGACTCAACTGTGCCAGCATTTAGCCTCACTGACTCAGATGATAAAAGAACAGGCTTTCTAGGATCTCTTGGAAAGGCTCTATATTGCACTACACTTGCCTTCCATAGGATCTCGTAAAAAGCATCAAAAGTAAACAGGAAGTTAACCAAGAGTAATAAGATACAGAAGTCATTGATCAGAACTGATTCCTGATGAATAGTAGCTGATAGGACACTTTTTCCCTTTCAGAACAATTACAATAAATTCAAAGCAGAACCACCTTGTAAAGTAAAATCAACCACAAGACAGGGAAAACATACATATATAATGAAAAAACCAAGAGACAGGTAGTCACAGCATATGAGATTTCCACAGCATATGAGATTTTCAATCTAAGTCTCTTCTCTGCAGAGGAAAAGTCAACATACCAAAAAAAAAAAAGTCTGAAAGCCGCCCCTAGGGCCACTTATTTTATCGAGGAGGATCCTCAGTTCTTCAAAGAGAAGCAGATATTAAAAGTAACATTACCAGGAAAACTTCAGACTACGTTAAGGGAGGAGCCCAAAAGGCCGCTTAGCAGTAGATACGATTCCTTTAACTATCATCTATAATTCACCCAAATGCAAGATGCACTTAAAGTACACCAATTTTGTGTATTTAGGACAAAAGTAAAATGAGTTCTGCCGATGTGATAAACTGTAATAAAAATGAACAATAAAAACAGTTTGCAGATCAATGGAATTTTAAGAAGAATAAAGGTAGGCATTGTCAGAGGCCAGAGACAAACCACTGATGTGATTTTCTGCAATGGTTAAACATGATGATGATGAATGTTTATCAATTTGATCTCCCTAAGTGGTTTGAAGATGAGATAATGACAGTCTTTCAGCAGATCTGTTAGAGAAGCGCCTAAAGAGGTTTAAAGCATATTCAGTGGCGAAACAGTTTGATTAAATCTGTGAAATTAAGAGGAAAATAAAGAAAGCAGGGGATAGAACCACAAAAAAAAAAAACTAAAACCCAAAACCAAAATAAATTTTAAAAAAGGGAGAAAACTCCAAACAAACAAATAAAATCCCCAGAAAATACCACAAAAAGACCACAGCACCACAACATTCAGAGATTATAAACAGTAGCTGAAAATGTTTGCTTCTGGAGTAGGAAGCTGAACAGTCTAGAAGTATAGTAAAAATAAATTGAGCGTTAAATAGTAAATACTGAGACAAATACATATATAAAATGTTGTAGATGTTGTAAATGAAATTAAACACTGACTGAAATTATTGAAGATACATTAAATTGAATTTAAGAGGTGCATAAAACAGTGATGTGCACAGACTAGCACACATAAAATCATAAAAAAAAAGAAAACCAACCACCAAAAGTTCTGAAATTGACCTTGAAAAGAGAATAAAAAGTTCCAGCCCATCGATGTACCACTTTGTTTTCTCACTCTTCAGTTTTCTACCCTTCTGCACTGTTTCACAGATTGTCCTTACAACCACTTATTCATATTCTGACTGGGGTATGACCTTCCACGTTGCAGGACTGCCCATCGCTAAGGGAATCATTCTGAACAACCCTGTGATATATGCTAATGCATTAAATAATGGGAGCTGACTGTATGTCCTTCTGTGTGCTTGAGACGCAGACAACGTAGGACTGAGTTAGAAACTAATTTTACTAAACACAGAATAACCGCTACAAGCTAAAAAATGACAGGTTTCCACACACTCAACTGATGAAATAGGAGAAGCTGTTAAAAGTGAAAAAGTGTACTCTGTAATTGTCCGGCTCTTGCTTTCCATTTGTTAGTGACTCCAGCCAAGAAATCACCACCTGGTTATGCAGGTTCAGAGTTTGATCTGGGCAGGAACACTTTATTTACTTCCTTTTTAAGTTTGCAATGTGAAACTATTCAGTAGTTGGGATTTTTCGTGCACAAGATATAGGTACTCACTAAAATGATAAACTCAAAGGTCCCATGGAACCTGAGGCACAGAGACTATGCTGACTTCCTATTTGCAGGGATGCATCTCTCCTGAGCTTAGAGGAGGCGATCCTTGAATATTAACCAGCTTTGTTGTGCCCCTCTTCCCTCCAGGGCTTTCCACCATGGTATTCTCCCTAGTGGATCCATGAAGAGGCTGAAGTTTGCTCTCCCAAAGTCCCGGGTAATGAGTTTGCTGTGCACCCTCCTTCACTGCCCTAAGGATCTAGAACTCCATCACCTCATGGTCACTGCAGCCAAGGCTGTTCTTGAGCTTCACATTCACCACCAGTCCCTCCTTGTTGGTGAGAACAAGATCCAGCAGAGAAGTTCTCCTTGTTGGCTCCTCTCACTTAGAGAAGGAAGTTATCAAGAACCCTTAGCATTGCTTATGCCCTACTGTGTTGTCCCCCCAACAGATATTAGGGTGGTTAAGTCCCCCATGAGGACCAGGGTTTGTGAACCTAAGGCTGGACTAATCTGTCTACAGGAAGCCTCATCCACTTGGTCTTCCCGGTCAAGCAGCCTGTCACAGATCCCCACTATAATGTCACCTGTCCCAGCTCTCCCTTTAATCCTGACTCTTATGGTCTGGGTCAGCTCATCCATCCCCAGGCAGAGCTTCACGCACTCCAGCTGATCACTGACAGAGAGGATGAAACCCCCTCCTCATCTTCCCTGCCTGCCCTTCCTAAAGAACCTGTATCCTCTCATTCCAACACTCCTGTCACAGAAGCCATCCCACCTTGTCTCCATGGTGCCAGTAAGATCACAGACCTGCAGAGCTGTGTGCAGTCTCTTAATTTCTCCTGTTCATTTCCCATGCTATGTACATTTGCACAGAGATATTTAAACTGGGTCTCTGATGAAGCTCAGCTACTGGTTGGGTGACTGGAATTCCTTTGTTCTGCTTTTCAGGTGCCCTCCTGCTGACCTGTGATCCCTCTCTCCAGGCTCTGGGTATCTCCTGCTGACACTGGCATCAAACTGCTAGGAGTGGGATGGATTGAGGCTCCCTTTCCCCAACAACTTTAGTTTGAAGACATGCTGTTGGAATATCTGCAAAATCACACAGGAACCAATTTCATCCAGGATGCGTCTTTCCAAAAATACATTAGATGAAAGTGTTGCTTCCCCTCCAGCCAAAGGAGCCATTAGTAACCACATTTATTCAAGATTCCAGCTCTCCCTTTCCCTTTTTTCTGAAGTCTACCTTTTTCAGCTCCAAGCCAGATGCACTTGCTGCCAAAACAAAGGTTCATTTCAGAATGGAGACTACTCTAGAAACAGATATTTGAATATATATTTTACATAGCACTGCCATAACTTTTTGATCAATTCAGGCACAACGCTGGACTTATTTGTGGAAAATGCGGCAGCTAAAACTCTTGAGTATATAGACATATCAACCATGACCTACCACCTTCTAAAACAGACTAAATACCCCATGGCAAGGGAAACCATTCCCTAATCCTCATAGATATGATTATTGCTGTCACCTGAAAATCATCACTGTTGTACACCAAAGACTTACACATGCAAGATAATTTAACTGCTGCATTTTTCCTTACTCTAAGATTACATCTGTACTAGAAAAATCAGACAGTTGAAACTGTAGTCGAACACAACCACAATGGCAATGTTCAGAGACCACTTGAGATAAGGTGCTGGCACAGTTACTACTGAATCACAAAACACTGTTCTGAGAAGACCTTCTACAGTCTGCCAAGAATAACTGAGATATGCCTCCACGATGGCAGGCATTACTCACACAGCTATTAGCATAAATATTCAAAGGCCTAATGAAAATAATTGCTCTGCGTTCCATTATGAGAGGGAGGAGGAAAAAAAAGAAATAAAAAGCAAAGGGAAAAAACCCCAACCACAACACACTGACAGGTAAGATTTAATCGTACCGCATTCCCAACTGTAAGATACTGCCAACAAATTTATAGAAATCAAGTTCTTGTAAAATTTCTTCCCTTTCATTAACTATCTAAAGTTGACTTTTGATTATGTTTGTATGGAAAGCTTGTCTCTAAAACAAGCTCATCAATTTGGTTGACTTAAATGGAGCATTTCACACCATGAGGAATTTGCACTTGTACATTATCAGTAACATTTCCTGCATGTAGTTGTTTCTGAAGTTTTTCACTTCTAAAAACATGCTAGGAGATATAAATATCTGTCAACAGCTATTAAGATATGCTCTATCATTTTGTTTGGAACACAGAAAGATTGGAAGTGTAAAAAAAAACCAAAAACCAAACAATGCAAGAGACTTCACAATCCATAAACACAATATTATGCCTTTAACATAAAACATATTTTAAACAGAATTCTTTTTAAATCAGTATCACAAAAAATGTGTATCTACCTCTAAACAATTTAACACAGAAGTCTACAAACTATCAGTTTTAACAGCTTGTTAATTGCTTGTTGCCAGAGAGGAAACTGCAACTCCCTGGTTCCACCAAGAGTCACAACGCAATTGCAAAACATGGACCTACCGGGCTTTTTAACAGGAGGTATAAAAAGACTTTACCAAGCAGAGTAACAGCAATCCTGGTAACAGAGGAAAAATTACTCTGTTTTAACAGAAACATTGGTACTCATTACATTAAAGATTAGAAGAGCAACAAACTTTCTTTTCAGTCATTGTGGTCAAGTTTCCAAGTGGGGCAGAAAACAAGAAAAAATCCCCAAACCTACTACCATATGCAAAAATTCACCTCTGACTTATGAGGTTTAAGGATAACAACTGAAGTAATAAACACACAAGAATGGTTATTCCCAGCAGAATCCCACTGACTAGAGGGCATAACAGATGTTCCCCAGGAAAAAAGGTCAAGCAAACAGCACCATTCTGCCAGCATGGCTGTTGGACATTTATTTCTCCTAAATACCCAAAGAAAAGACATTTTGCAACTGTTTACCCATAGAGAACAGGTTTTGTCTATGATATCTGTTTAGCCATCTGGAATGTTTCACTGTTAGTCACTCTACTTAAAATGGAAATATATTGTAATTGGCACAGTTTGTGACTCCTGACTTCCTGCATAGTAATTTTCACAGCCTTTTCCAGTCCTTATTTACCACCAAATTCAAACTGAGAACTCAGCACAGACCTTGAAATTATCTAGTAGGCAAAGACTTGATACTTCTCAGAAGCGTTCCTCTTCTGAAGAGGAAATCAAAGAGGAAACTTAATGAACCAGGCCTTCTCAATTCACTGTCCTCAGTTATGGACCTCCCAATATGAGGTCAGGTTCTGACACAGGGTTCAAGAGAATGAAATTTCACCCTGACATTAATAATTAGAGGAAAAGAGAAGTCCACTAACATTTTTCTAGGGCTGGCAGCATTGATCATAATGTACTTGCTGTACTTTGACATCTTATTAGCTTCCAGGCTGGCAACTAATTTAAAATGCATGATTTTGGAATGTTAACACATTCAAGGGACACAACACACCACCAACAGGCACTTCAGGCAAGATTCAGCAGCTGTCCACATGCATGTTCTTGGCCTCCTTCTCCTAGTAGGTCATGCAAGTGAGCTCCCTCCTCTCTCTTTGATCTGTTATAAGTTTTTGGAACTCAGCTTTTTCCATAACCCAAGGAGGAAACCTTTAATTTCCTCCTCCTCCTTTCTCTCTCAGTCCAAATAAATAGAAGACAACACATTTTCACTGTGAAGACTTCAATTTCTGAGCCTGCAGAGTTGCAGTGAATGACAGTTCACAGTATTCTGATTGATCTGAAAGTCAAGATGGACAGATGTGAAAAGCCCAAATTTGTGCCCCACACAATAAATACCTGTGGATTTATTCGATGCTCTCCGTCGAATTTCAGTCACCATCAATCGTGACACTTGAGTAGTAAACTGCAGGAGGTCAGAAAATTTTTCAGTCATTGTACTTGGAGGAGCATTTCCAAAGACCTAAAAGAGAAAAATGCACACATTGAAGTCTTTGTTTTACAAGGATCACTACAAACTACCATGTTTCTTTCCAAGAAAGTATTCCTATGGAGATTACAAGTTATTATTTTACATCCCACGGGGTGCGTTGCATGTACAGAAGTACATACGTACAATCTTTTAAAAGGGACTAAGAATTAGAACTGCCCTGTTAAGTCTTTCCTCAATAAACTGATGGTACCAGGAAGCCCCCCACATTGCTGATATCTCAAGCACTAGCTCTCACTTCTTGAGATCCTCCTGAATGTACTAGAAGAGGGTTTTTTTTGTGAATTGTCACTTAATTCTAGTAGCTTAATCTTCATGATTAAGCATTTATTTGGTTATTAAATCACATTTAACAGGGAGAAATTGTGTTAACGCTGTGGTACTGCACTAGGCTATGGAACATAACTATCTCAAAATGGATTAGCTAGTTGCAGCAGTAATTGACTTTTCATTCAAGACTGCACAAAAAGGAATCTACATCCACACTTCCAATGTAAAACTTGCACTAAAGTGGTCACAATAAAAGCACAATACTCATCATCCAACAAAGCTTGCAATCCAAATTCTGGTATCATCTCATGTCAGTGCTGAAGAACAGAATACCCTGCTCAACACCTGAACAGCCTTTGCTCATTTACATTTTTCTCCCTTGTAACTATTTATGTAATCGTCAGGAGTGTCACCAGATGACAGTACTTTTCTAGTAAAATCTTTGTTCCACGGGTTATATTGGCCTCTCAGAAAGAGGATGTGATCTACAACAGTACAACTGTTTTGGACTCAAGAGTTACTTCATCCTCATCTCTTTTCTCTGGCTCACCCATTTATCAGCCAAGCTGCTGACATACGTGGCTGAGGTCATTCAAGTCCAGGGACATCCAGTGAAATCCATGACTACAGCCAACAGGGATGCAAGATAATTGTGGTGCCAACTTACCTTGGAGCCCCTAAGTTACTGAGGAAAACTCAAAAGGCAGAAGACAGAATAACTTTTGTCTAAGTTTGACTTCTTACTCCCCTTAGTATCAGTTGCTCTGGCACATCACAAAATAGCCAAAAATATTTTTCCTGCCTACTTGCATTGCAAAGTCATGAAGAAATGGAGCCAGAAATACAACACTGAAATCAAACACTCAGTTTCCTCAAAACAAAATTAATTTTCATCAAAGGCTTAAGTATTTCTCATACAGGAAATTTCAACTGCCACTGTCAAAGCAAGGAAATGGGAGCCCAGACATTGCAGGCAGAAAACTATTTTCAGCAGACCAAGAAAAGTACCCCTCATTTGGATCACACAGTATGCAATATTCCCAGTACAGACAACCCAAATTTCTCTAAATCTTTCACAAAACCTCCTTTTGTCATCGTCTGCATAAGCTACCAGTTCATCCAAGAACCTCTAATTTTCACAAGCCTGTAAGAAGGGAAGAGAGCCTTGAGGTTTTGCATATTCACTGATAGAACATAAGCAAGATTATCTAGACTAGAATGCACACTGGCAGAATATCTTCTCATCACCAATTGTTTAAAGGGCTTCCACTCAGACCAAGGGAAGAGGAAAAACTAATAGCCCCATGACCTGCCTGAGCTTGGCCAGATTTGTCAGTAGATCCCAGGAAACGCAGTGAGCTCAAAGTTACAGTAAAAGGTTAACTGAGGTCAACTGAATTTTGATTAGTTGGCCCATAACCAAGATTGCGCCAGGTAGAATAAGCATCTGGATATTTGTATCCTCTTTGATTAAAAGTAGTAGTGAAAAACAGGGACAGGAGATTACACATTTTACCAGTAAATCATCTTTTTAATAAGGAAAAGCAAGGCTCTTTCAAGATAATGTAAACAATGTACCACTTATTTAAAACCAGCCTCTTCATTGTTCCCTGCACTTTTTTCACATACTGCAAAAGAGTTACAACCACATCGGTGGAACAATGTTTCCATGAACTCATAGAACTCTGAAAGGAGCCTTTTGAGTACTCTTCCACAGGGCCAATCTTTTGTTCACTATGCACCAATTCAGCTTTTTGTTACTATGTGTTTCATCATTTCATAAGCCTCCCTGAACAATGAAGAAACAGAAATGGTCTGTAAACCCATTCGTTACCAGAACCAGCAAGATGGTTTTATCTACAGCATGTTTGAGACATTCTCTGTCTATAAACCAAAAAGTCAAGAATGCTTTAACTCTGCTGGATTTACTGATTAATAATCCTCAAAATATCAGTAAGAAAACAAAACACAAAACTTGAGATACCTCTGAAGAGAGGAAAAAAATCCAATGCCATGGGTAAATAAGAAGGCCTTGAAAGCGCTCCTGGATACACTGGTTATTTGACTGGCTGCCTATAGGAAGCAGACTTACCTTTCTCACTCTAGATCTCTGCACTCAGTAAAAACAATGCTTCTTCCACAACTGTATACTGGATTTCATGCACATACACACAACACCCCGCGTTGCCAACCAGGCACAAGCAGCTCCCACTTCCAACAGCTCACTACTGTGGTATAAGAGACATTCTGGAATACACATCAAGTTGTGGCACAGAAGTTTGGATCTGAGCTTGACAATTTATCTGGAGTCTTCTGCTAATACAGACATCCCAACCTTGTCACAGATGATGGTACACCATCACAGCGTTTGCTTAAGGCAGTAACACGAAAGTACTCAATCTCTCTTAAAAATCTTCAACGGAATAAAGCTAACTATGCAAAGTTAACTGATGGATTCAGAGCCTGATTTCTAATTAAGTTAACTGTTCACTTAAAACATTTGCAGCTAAGTACTACATTTGAGAAGCAAGAAAATTTTGAGAAAGGAACTCAGAGCAATGTTTTTCCTGTCAGCAGTTTCCTTTCTCAGAGGAAAACCATCTCAGAATTTATAGTGAACGAAGATTTACCATATCTGCCACAGAAAATCTCTTCCAAGACTCTTCAGAAAATTAAATTTCTTCGTACTATTTTTTATTCCCATCAATTTCAGTGTTTGTCTTGTTGACTTGCAGAGTTACTAAGCTAGAAAGATTGTTCCAAAACAAGCTGTACCATCAACAGTCAACGCTTCAGAGGACAAAAAAACTAGATAAGACAAGGAAGCCACAGCAGACTCTACATGTAAATATCAAAAGAAGAAGGTGGCATTAACTAGGAATCTAAAAAGGTAAATGGTGAAAGTAGAAATAGACGACATCACAACTGCTCAGCCTCTTGAACACAGGATGAAAAGAACACATTTATATGAAATACTAGTCAAAAAAACCTCCTATAATAGCAACAGATAAGACCTGACTGACCAAGAAAAATCAGTTTTGTTTGGGATACACTAACAGTTTTTTGACGACTGATAATGGTTATCAAGGACTGCAAGAAAGAAGTGAAAGAGCACAAGCCATACCTGTTTCACTCTGCATGCCAGGCTATGATCCAGATTTCAGATTGAAAACTAAGTGACAACATCTGGCAACAGCCTGTATTTGTAGCACAAAGGACAGTTTCAGGAAGGTCACGGGTTCAAAACCACTAGAGATTGAAGATAGCAATGTTAAAACCAAACGAGGAAACTGAGGGCTGGGGTGG
>VWZG01002742.1:799797-840882 GCA_013396735.1 Grallaria varia
GGGGGGGGGGGGGGAGGGGAGAAGAGGAAGAAAACAACCAGAGGTAGGATTGAAAAGCAAAACATCTGGCAAACACATAAGGTGTGCCTTCAGCATTAAGTTCACTTCATTAAAGAGGAGTACAAAAGAGGCTCCAGGACGTGGAGAAAAGAGCCCATCCACAAAATTACATGGATTCTGTAATAATAGAATAGAAAAAGAGACATTGGGAATCTGGGGAAGGAAAAACTACTATAAACAAGGGAAAAACTAGGAACTAGGAGAAAAAAGTGGCTGAGATGTATTCACTCAGAAATCATATAAACCATTAATCTTTTCAGGAATCTGAATGGTACCTTAGGCTACTCTGGCAAGAGCTGATTTTGAGAAAACTTGGGGCTACTGATTTGTTTTTCAGAACGCTTCAACACAGGGGCTGAATGAAAGAGAGAACAAATAGTGCAGAGACATGAGGCAACTACTACTAGGCTTTGATGGATTCCAGCAGGGGGACTGAGAATCAGGACAAAACCAGCAAGTGGTGTAAAAGAGAGGGGGAAAATGTAGTAAGAAAGAAAATAGGAAAAGAGAAAAGGCAGAAGCATTGGAAAAATGAAAACTTAAACTGTTCTTTTTCATCTCTGAACTCTAATAAAAGTCTTTCCTTAGACTGCTGTACAGAAATAGGATGTACATTACTACACTAATTTTATAATCCTGTTATATCACCAACTGCAATTTGCAGAGGTACAATGCTACTGCCCATAGTTATTACGAAGGCCAAGGGGAGAAAAAAAAACTATCACTTGCAGGTCACAGCTCAGTGCTGAAGCAGCTCTAGTGGCGGATCCCCTTTTCCAGAAGCATCAGCCATCTGCAACCACCAGAGGGAGATTTCTAAGTATAACTGCATCAAAATAATCTTGCCTTTAGCCCGTGAAGGTTAAGATTCCACTGTGCTAACTTGTAAAAACAAATTAAGAAGGTCCATAACTAAAGGGCATATAATTCAAGCAGATAAATTAAAGAGGAAGGAGATGAACTGAGCTTACTTCTTCAAAACTCACACAACGGGTTACCTGTAGAAATAAGACCTAGGGCAACAGAATGACATTAAGTGATCTATCCACTAAAGCATACTACCTGCTGAAAATCCTATTAATCCTGTGTCTTGACTAGGATTAATTTTTCTACACAACACTGTCATAGTTCAACATCAACCGGCAGCTAAGCACCACATGGCCACCTGCTCACTCCTCTCAGGTAGAAGGGGGGAGAGAATCAGAAGGGTAAAAGTCAGAAAACTTGTGAGTTGAGATAAAGACAGTTTAGGAGGAAAAGCAAAAATCCATGCAGACAAGCAAAGCAAAACGAGGAATTCATTCACTACTTCCCACAGGCAGGCAAGTGTTCAGCCACCTTCAGAAAAGCTCCATCATGCTTAACAGTGACTTGGGAAGACAAATCACTCTGAATATCCGCCCCACTTCTTCCCCGTTTTATATGCCGAGCAAGGCACCATACATATGGGATATCCCTTGGGTCAGTCAGGGTCAGCTGGCCTCTCCCAATTCCATGTGCACCCTCCAGGCTCTTTGCTGCTGGGGTGGGGTGAGGAGCGGAAAAGGCCTTGACTCTGTAAGCCCTTCTCAGCAGTATCTAAAATATCCCTGTATTATCAACGTTATTTCCAGCACAAATCCAAAACAGTCCATATTTGCTCTTGTGAAGAAAATTAACTCTATCCCAGCCAAAAGCAGCAGAAGCATGCAAGCAGATCAGTGTCTAACAAAACCATACGCTGTTCTTTCAACAAAACATCAATTTAAAAAAGAGAAGGCTATATTGATTTTCCTATGGAGCTTCTGCATTTTAGTTTTTAGATTATGCCAGTTGTCTGTGGTAGCATGTACAAGCACAAATCCATCACCCAAGAAGAACTTCAAGACTAAGGGTTCACATCACAGCAGAGGATAAAAAAAACCAGAAAGCCAGATATATACCTACTGCTCTTTCAAGACCCTAAAACTACCATCAATATTATTATTCACAATAAAGTGGCAGCATATACAACATCAGGAGGATTATTATTAAATAATTCCAGTGACAGTTGTCACAGTCTTGTCTCCAAACAAAATCTCAGTGCCTGCACAAGGGAATTATGAAATAGGAATGTCACTGTACAAGTGACTACTATATCTTCCCTATAAATTGTTTTCAAAATCTCCTTTATCGAGGAAGAGGGATTCAAACTCAATACACAGAAAAATGGCTACAAGGGTGATGAGAATATAGAGAATATATCACATGAGGAGATTAAAATTGTTCGGCCCATGTAGCCCAGCACAACCAAGTTGACAGGAGATTTTATGATTGTTATCTCAAAATATGCATTGGTACAATAAATGCAAAGAAGGGAGCAGAGTTACTTAAGCTCTAGGGCAGTGCAGTCACACAAAAAACATGGATATAAACTTGCTGCCAAAGTTTAGGTCGGAAATCAGGTGACTGTAATAACTAGCTCCACAGAAGAGCTCTGTGTCATGCTGCATGCATCTGTGGATTGCAATTCAGAAAAAGTGATAATAGAAGAAAATCTCCAAAGGCAAGTTCATCCATTCACACAACACTATGTGAGGAGAAGGGGAAAACTGAAAAGATGCCAACGGAATTTTGAAAACCTTCTGTTGTGCTAGAACCAAAAAGGTGTTGGGAATACAAAACATGAGCAGTCAATCCTAATAAAGAAAACACTCCTTGCAGATCCTCTAGCTTACCCTGTTGAACACTGGTAGCATCATGTAAAGTTTTTCTTCCTGTTCTTTCTGGGTCATGTGCCGTGGAGGATGACAGAGCTCCGTGAAGAGGCGCCGCAGGTGCATCAGGCCCAGTGCATTATCCTGGGGGCTACACTCCTCCTGCCGTGGCCGGCCCATGATCCTCTTCACCATATTCATCTTGACTGACTTCTGGAAGCTCCCTTGTATCCTGTTCAGAAAGGAAAATGAACTTAATGAGTACAAGAGATTGAGGCATTATTCCATCAAAGCCTTTAAATATACAGCACCCTCTCTCACAGTAAGTACCACACTGCAGTTAAGCGCATTAGCTAATTTTATATGCTAGGCATTGATTAGTATGTGCCTGGAAGATTTAAGCCAACAACTTGAAAGAGAAAAATATCCAATACTCTTCAGCAGAAAGCATGGCTGGCCAGGCGTGGAACACAGCAAAACACTTTGCTATTTTTTATCAGGCCACTTTTAAAATTCTTTGGTGCACGTTCCACAGCATTTACAGCAGTGTTACCTACATATTGCAAAGAACTCTCCAATTAATTCTAGAATAAAATCAGTACCAGTTATGTACTTTAAAATCTAATCACATATGACCTTCAAACTCTATCAGACTGTTGCTCTTTCATACAGAAGTATGCTTAATTTTTTTCCTGACTTTCCTATGGCAAATAGACAAAGCCATCCAATGGAGCTGTTGCTCATCTCCCATGTCCACTACTGGGGGTCTTCAATAACCTCAGTCTTCTCCCTCCTGAAGCACAAGCAACTTGTTTTGCAAAGACAGAACAGTTTGGGTTGCAAGGGACCTTTAAAGACCATCTTCTCCTGCAGATGTCAGGGCGGCTGAAGTCCCCTAGTAGATTCCTTTCCTCTATAAGCATGTGGATCCCACCTCTCCCCAGTAGCCTGCATTCTTTGAAGAATGTCCTGTGATCACAGAAACAAAAGCTCTGGGCCTGTACCCCAATCTCTGATGGGAAAGATCAAGTAGAAGATCACTTAAGCCCCTGTCCCCTTCAGTGATGCCCCCCCAGGCTCTGAAGTCTTGCTTGATCTTGCCCAGGTTTTGCTTTACCACATCATGGGTGCCCATATTTCAAAACATCTCACTGACATAACACAGCGTCTGTATTTAGTCCTGTGTTAGTCTTCAAAATGACACAGACCAAATCTTCCAAATGTGAGACTAAAGTCTGTCAGGCAGGACCTTGCACAATAATTGTGAGGGTCAGAGCAGATAAACGCCACAAGAGATGTAGTCAATTGGAAATTGCAGCAAAAATTACTATTCTCACAACCTGGTTCAAGAAAGTGAAAGAATAAGGGAAACCAAGGGGAATGATTTAAGCTCCATACACAAAGTAAAGACCACCAACAATGAAATACTCCACTGAATTGTAATGCCTACATTTCATTGCTTAAAGGCAGTCAAAAAAGTAAAGGTCAGCAGCAGCTATAAAAATTATTAAAGAGTAGAATATGCCTCCCAGTAAGAAACTTAGAGAACTGAATTATTTAAATTACCAAAAAGATATGTTACCATGAAGGGTCAATTATTAAAAGGAAAAGTGATGATTCCAAAGGTGCTGTGATTAAAGTAACGGAGGGAAGACAACCTCACACCCAGAGATTAAATTGTGATGAGAAATGATAGCTGGTCAGGAAAACAACACCAATAGCAAATTGGAGCTATGCTTGTAAAAGTGAAGCTAATCAACTACTAGTAAGAAGCATTAATGAAAGAAAAATACTTTCTCTCTAACCCAAGAAAGAGATACCTTTCTGGAATATGTTCATAAAACAGCATTTTACAAACATTCAAGAAAAATCAAGAACTAATTGCTAATCAACATTTTGGTGCTGCAACAACTATGCAACAACAACAAAACAAAAAAAATAAATAAAATGAGAAGTCATCAAAAGCCCTGTGCTAATGTACAAGCCAGCAACTGCCAGCCCGTGCTGGAGATGGGCATTGGCTTTTCACATTTGAAGAAAAGTGAGACAGAACTGCATGTTGTCTTTTAGGGTATCACCCCTAAGAAATAACACAGGTAAGACTTCAAATCAGTATGAATCATGCAGCTAAAAATGAAACACCACAGTTTCAGCTTTTCCCCAACTCTTCAGTTTGGGAACTCTTGCTGTAACAACACATAAACTAACAGAATACCATATGTGCACTCAAAGAGCCAAAACTTCACTGCCTAAGCAGCAGGAAAAAAGGTTGTATTTTCTTTTCCATAGAATCTTTTAAAGATAATATTTTATATTGCTTTTTATGATTCACAAAATGCTAAGAACTCTAAATCCAACACTCAGAACAACGTTGTCATTGAATTCACCACTGCTGTAGACTTTTGCTAGCAGGGCCAATTTTTCTTTTAAATCCTATTGCTGTCTTCAGCCTAAGCACACACCTAGCACAGGAATCTGCACTGGTTAAGCAACACAATTATAGTTATAGCTTAGACAATTTTCTTATAGTCAGAGAAGTCCAAATAAATGTTACACATTATCTTCTTCACATAATGGAAGCCTACTGGGACAGCATCTCCAGGATGAGATCTATTTACCTCCACTGGGGCAGTTTTAACCTAGAGGGATGACAAATGTAGAGAACAATCAAAGTACTCCTCAATTTCTTAACACAGTCATAGTCCCTTCCTGTCTATTCCCCAGTACGATCGGTTATTAAACCTCAATGTAAAGGATAGGGTAGAGAGGAGGGGAGAATGGACAAAACATAGTACAAATAACATGCACATTTATTTAACTTCATTTTTTTTCCCCAGAAGTAACCAAAAAACACTACAAAAATCAATATATTCCATGTGTGTATTTAATTCCGGTAGAGCTCCATCCCCCAACCCATCTCAAAAAAAGCCAACTCAAAAACCAAACACCACATGAAAGCACCATAATGCCAAGGAATTTCATTTTTCTGACCCAAAAGACATCCCTGCAACACTCAAGAAAGTATTCCTAGAAGACACTGCTTCGGGAACATCCTTTACTATCAAATATTCACTTCCCTGATGTTTTTCACAGACACAGAGTCTATGTTGCACTGTATGAAGTGAAGATGGGGTAGTAACACTGATATTTACACACGGAAATCTTTACAATATATGATGTTTTTCTTTAACAATGTTACCTGCCCTCTGGACCTGCTTTATCTGGTAGAATTTTCTGCTTAGTCTTCAAAATCCTGGAAAGTCTACCCTCAGTTCCAGTGCAGATCAACTCAAATGTACACAACACAAATTTCAGAGTAGACACTACTTATGGAACTGTTTTGGAGTTGAAACCTACCATGTTTCTGTCCTACTAGAAAAAAGGCAAGGGTGAGCTTCATGCATCATCATCTGAAATACATTGTACATGAAAGCTGAAAAAATTTCTGTGATTTATTTTTGGCAGTCCAAATACAGTGATATTTTCTTTGATTATCATAGCACATATTATCTATGGAAATATAAGGATTTTCAGTAACAGTTATCTGTTCACAACTGCCTGTTTATAGCACATGACAATCAAGCACCCTGCGCAGCAAACTCTAAGTTGAGAAACACCTGTCTTGTTATTGCTTGTAGAGCTTGGATTTGGCCTGGCTCTGCACATGCATTACAGTACAGTCTTGAATGGCACACTCACTTCCTATGGTCCCTGATGGGCCTCCTGCCTCTGAACAGATGCTTCATAAGCAGCTGTTCAGTATTTTGTTACCTCATCCCTCCAATACACCTTGGTTACTGAAACATGGACTGAGAAGCTGCTCTGCACACCCAGCAATGCATTTCCTCATGGGTTCTTCTGTCCCACCCATCACTACCACAGCAGAATGACTCACAACTAATAAACCAACTCATTTTCACAAACCTGCTCCACAGCACACAGAATGAACACACACACCCCCCTTATGCTAAAATTGGTGATGTCTAATAATCTGGATATCTAGTTGAGGATACTTTGGAGAGCAGCTCATCCTATGTGGTGTCTAGCAATGCTGGAATCTTTCTGCTTGCTTGCCTTGTGTCCCTTAGAGACCAGCTGATGTCCTCCTCTCAGCTTGGGATCTCAAAGCCAAACGCCCAGTAAACAAAGGATGCAATTAGAGGGCAACCCCAAAAACCTCAAGAAGAATTTTGTGGAAGAGGCAAGGACAGAAACCAGTTCTCAGGACAGGAGGCTCTTCCCTGCCTCATGTTTCCTTTCAGAGTGTTCAGTCTGCTGTAGCCACATATTCTTTACAACATGGCCCTGATGAGTTCCCCCAGCAGATCCAAACAGGCCCACTCTTCATAGTAAACCTGTGAGCTGAGTGTTCCAGCTGCTTGAGTCTTTTTAAGCTGAGGAAGAAGTTAGAATTTATTTTTAAAGAGCAGACTAAGCAAGTGGAAGCTCTGTAATGCAGCCTCACTGTGACAGGCACATGGTTTATCAGGAGCGTTGAAGCAGTTCAATCTACTGCACTTATCTTCTGCTATTGGAGATAAAAAAATGTGAGTTAATGGTAGTTGCGTTCTGTATGAACCAAAACTAAAGTAAGACTCTCAATGAATAGATTTCAGACATGCACAAAGGCAATAAAAATAAAACCACTGCTCTTGTAACATACATTGTTTTCTCTTAGTGGTAGAAGGAGAAGTGCCTCCATGGGAAGAGCAATGAAGCAAGCAGTGAAGGCAAGGCACAAGCATCCTTACTTAAAAACCTTTTGTTTTCTTCCACTGGCTGTCAGATGGCTGCACATTTCCCCATGAGCATAAGGGAAGCTGACCTATTTCAGCATCTCTGATAAAAAGCCATTCCTCGAGTTCTTCACTTTTCTGTTAAAATTTATATAAGAATCCCACAACATGAACTCAAGAGATTCTAAAGAAACTTCACTTGAGTTAGTGCAAAGAGATAACTTCTACCCTTCAAAATATTTTTAGTTAGTTAGTTAGTGACTGTTAGTGGAAAAATGATCATAAATTATGTTCCAGAAAATACCAACAATTTACAAAGCTCAAAAACAGACACTGCAAGAAAAACACAACAAGTACACTGATCATTAACACAAGTTAGGGTATGATAATGTATAGGTAGTACTAGTAGAGCTATCAAAACATTTGTGAATCAAAAAAGGTAGACAGGCAGAAGCTGCATGACACATTCATTTTCACAGTAACTATTACAGGTCCATGCTGTGCATGTAGTTCCAAAAGGGTGTTATTTAAATAAGCAGCTAGGTAATTATCTGCTTTGTAATTACAGTCACAAGTGTCTCTCTAGGCACTCGACTAGTATTACATCAGCAGCTTAGCAGCAAACAGGAATCAGCTTCTTTCTTTGCAGATTATAATGGGACACCAGCATACAACTCCACCCCAACTATCTCAGAAAAATGAAATTAAAGTCTTCTTGTTATAATGAATCACAGAAGTCCATTACTATCAGTAAATTCCACACCTGCTATTTCTTTCCTTAATTCCCTAGGCATGTAGTTAACACTAACATTCTAAAGATGATCATCAATATGCACTATTCAAAAGGGCATTGTCTGGCCTTCAAAGGAAACAACAAAGAGCTGTTACTGGCTAGACACACATCCATTTGTGCTTAGAACTGAGCAGGAATAAAACATTCTCTTTATAGACAAAAACATCAGCAGGAGGGGAGGCGAAGAACACAACTACTTCCTGCCATTCCACCACCACCAAATACAGAACAGCTACTTCCACACAAAGAAAATCATGCACAAGGAAGCTGTGCTGCTGCAAAGGATGCCATGAGCTCTCCCTGATGGACTGAACTGGCACATCCTCGTTTGGGGAATATCACCCAGTCCCTGTAAGACAGGGCCCGAAACAAATCCAGTGTGCTGCCCTAGTAATAAAAGTGCCTATTCCCATACTATGTTTCTATCTTGTTAACCAGCTGGTTGTCTGGCTAAAACAGGAACAATTTCATTGAGAAATCCTTCCAACAGGAAAACACCATCAACTCCTACTCCAACTTTTATATTGCAAAGTATTACTAATAAATGAAGGTGTGCAGGCAAAGATTTGCAAGGTCACACTATCATTTCAGGGTCATGACTTTTCCCCGTGTGCTTTTCTTTTCTTTTCTTTTGCACTGCAATAATTTAAAACTTATCTCAAGGAACCTTATGTTATGACCTAAAAGCTTAAACTTCCCTTTTTCAAATGAATATAACAGTGCAAGTACCAACCTAATTAAATACTGGCTTGTTTCTACACGTTGGAGAGATGCTTACAGAGGTGTCTCAGATCACAGGTAGTGTACAAACCTGAGAATTCAATGCAGTTATTTTTTGCCCTAATACCTCTAAGATTAAAAAGAACAAAAAAAAAAAGAAAAAAAAAAAGGTTTGCTATCCTAATTCAGGACATGTTTTTCCTGTTCTCTGAACTCAAATCAAATGACAGTTGCAGATACAATTCCTTTGTTATTTGCAACATTAGGAATGCTATTCTTATGCTCCATCTGACCTTAATGCCTTGAAATTGCTGCAAACGAAAATTCTTTATGCTTCAATAAATATGAAGAACTTTAGGAACTAGTTAGTGAGAAAAGATAAAGATATAAAACATGGACTATCAGTCTTCTTTGCAGGTCCATTTCCCACAAATTATTCATGATAATGACACATAATAGCAAGCGCTGATAGAGTAGATTTCCTGTGGTTTGTACCCTCCTGAAGGTTAATGTTTTAGATTCAGTGTAAAAGGACAACAATTAAATAACAGTGATACTTTTGACCTATGCTGCAGGAAAGCTGCACATATTTCTTAACTGGCATTAATTTAAATGAAAATGACTTTTAGTTATACCAACTTTTTGAACTTAATTTTGTTCAAATAAGGAAATAAAGTACTGCTTTTTGCCTACACCTTTTTTTAGCACACATTATGATCTGCCACCATCACCAATACAATTCTCAGTACTGCTTTTCTTTAAGGAAGTCTTTAACAAGACTTAAGGACTTCCACCTTTTCGGCTCATTAATAAACTGTTAATGAAGCTACAGAATTGCAAATACCCACAAAGCAAACCGCCAGAAAACTCAAATATAGGCTCTTTAGACTGACCACACACTTAAGGTTTCTGCCTTTGTATATTTTACTCTATACCTTTTTCAACTAAAATGAAAGATGAATTTTTATTTTGTCTTGAACTACCACACACAACCATGAGAACCAAAAGGTAAATCTGCTATATTAAGTATTTGAATAGGTACATCCACCATTTGTTCAAAAGCAGCTTTTTCAAAAAGTCAGGGAAATTGAATGAGTAAATTTCACTTTTCAGAAGTCAAATATCATGTAATAAATATTGCATCAACATCCAGTTAGGTGGTGCAGAAAACATCACCTTATCGGTACCTATAGCAGTATAGACAGTCCTTCATCTCTTCATAATATAAGACCAAGAAATACAGTCCAACCCCAAGGCTACGTAAAATCCACATTTAAGTGCTGGGTTCTACACAGCTTCAACTCTGAATTTCAATGCAAAATTTTAAACCACCTCATCTGCCTATAAGCACAGATCTAATTTCCAAAAACTAGTTTGGGTTTGCTAGCCACCAAGGAAGGCTGAAATTCCATACCTCAAACTGTTCTCACTCCATGGCATCTTCTTAGGTCAGAGAAAAAAGCTAATATTTGTACCAGGAAGAGGTTTTAAATAATTTGTGCAAGGTAAAATATATTGTTATTGCAGGGCTGAGGACCAAATAAAACTCTTCATGTGTAAAAGAAGCCTTTCTGCTTTACAAGTTGAGGAATGGTCACTCCACAAAATAAATACATCTTGCCATGTTTTATCAACCCTAATCATAGGTTATAGTAAAGATCAAAGTATGGCTCTATACTGTGTTAGAGAGGAGACACCTGCATTAGCACATTCAGGTGGTTCAATCATAGACATTCAGGCTCCAAGAAACTATTTGCCCGTGCTTGTGCAATCACACCTCTGCGACATTTTTTCCACTCCTCTGACTTGTTCCAATGTGGTCTCAAAGCTGGCAACCTAGCTCTGACTACCACAAAGTCTGAACCAGCTTTAGACACACCATTCCTCCTCTCCTTCACTGAGCGCAAAGGACACTATTTGCCAGAGAAATGTGGTAACTGAGCAGACAAAAACACCTGTAACACAAAAATTCTGGTAGGAAGAAGCAAAGTCCCACTTGGCTGGAGCAAACACAAAATATGACAAAAATAAGAAATTTCTCCACTAGCATGTTTTTTGGGAACACTCATTTATAGGAAAATTAAGCCTGGTAAAATAAAAGATTTTGGACTGAGGGAATAAAAATTCTGGTTGTCAATGTTACCAGTGCACATACATTGTAAACAGAGCAGACAACTTTTGGAAATCAAAAGTTACCAGATTGGTGTTAATCTGCAACTCAGCAACTGGAGTCTTGTGTGATGGGAATGATCCCCATTCACACCTGCTAGCTGTCAAGACAGTAGATATGCAAACTCATATTACTCTGCAAACCTCAATACCACTATAAACACCCACAGCTGAAAAACATACTGAGGAAAAGCAAGTAGTGAAACATTGTCCTGGTTTTGAATACAGGCTGGAAGAACTGAAACACCTCAGAAATACTTACACCTCAGCAAAATCATCCAAATTGGAGGAATCAATCAGAACATCATACCAGAAGCTTATAAACCAACTAATCTAGATGGGGTCAGGAAAAATATGCAGAATACTATAAAGTAACAAATGGTTAAAAACCTCAAACCAGAACAGCCTGTTTGCTTCCCCAATACTCTTGGAGAGCAAATTATAATTGAATTCTCGATATGTTCTGCCGCAAAATATCTTGAGCATCTCTGAAAGTTGGGTTTGTTTTGGTTTTGCTCTGTTTTCAAAAAGCCTAAACAAATTGATTTGCATTAATTGGACAGACAGAATACTAGTTACACCCGTTGGGAGCAGAGCAGAACTGAAATTTTAGTTTGCCAATGTCCTAGTTATAGTGGCTGGGACCAGTTTATCACTGTGGGAATGTAACTGGAACTGTGTATTCCATACCCTCTCTGCCATTTATCATGAACTGTTAATGATGCATTGGTTGCAACAGCTGCCCAGGACACACCTGGCACCTCAGGCTATGGACTGTGTGCATGGGAAAACAGAGATAAGAGGGTTCCCTGTTTTCACACCAATGATTCAGGTGTGATAACTCCCCTCCAGGAGTCATTAACACCTTCACACCCAACCTGAGGGGTCATGTCTGCTAATGGGCCATCAAGTAGACCAAAAATATCCTGTGACTCACTGAGTAAACTGCCCATTGTGAAAACCCTCACCCTGGGGGAGGTACTGGGTGTTCCTATCTGAACTGAAGCATATATAAGCTTGGGGTTTTGGAACTTGAGGCACTCACTCACTCATCAGACTGAGAGGAGGACCAGAACCTCAACAGGACTGCAACTACCACTCTCAACCAGACTGCGACCACCAACCTTCTGGAAGGAAAACAGGTTTTCCTTTTTCTTTTTGCTTTGGACTCAGGGGACCACGTGGTGCTCAGCAGAGGGGCTGGTGAGCACCATACTGTTTGTGCCCCAGGGGGCTGGGTTGTACAACTGGGTTTTGAGGGCTGAAACCAATTTTTCCTTTGTATCAGTGTATCCATTGTAATCTTTTTAATAAATTGTAGTTCTGACTTCTAAACTCTTTTGAGTTGGATTCATTTCTCCTGCCGGTTTACTTTTAAAACCAGCACAGCCAATCTGACCTGCATGGCAATGACTAAACCATGCAATTCAGGAGAGGAAATGCTGCTAAGAAGCTCCTGATAAACACAAAAAAAACGGGGTGAGAAAGTGAGAGGGGAATGGACACACACAAAATAAAACTAACAAAGAAAAGAAATCTGGGATCTGAAGAGACAAGTGTGTGTGCTTGGTTGGCATGCAGACATCAATCAATGTGCAGGAAAAAAGCACTGTTCCAATGGGTGGCTCACGCATTCGCAGGAAACAAGCAAAGTAAAAAAAGCCTTCCTAGAAAAGTTACTGCATTAGAATCAATAACGCAACAATGAGCTGTTATGAGGAATGGGGAGGAGTGCTTTGGTGGGCTTGCCTTTCCAAGTAGTGGGATGTGGCGGTGTGTGGTGGTGAACCATGGGGAAGGAAACCTGTGAACTTGGAACAGGAGAGAGCCTGTACATCCCTGCAGTAAGGCCATGTACTGCAGCCCCAAATGGCACATTCAGTAATGCCAATAGCGAGTCTAAGCCCGGTTCTGATATTTAGCTAAAAAAGCCACCAAATGGTTTTAAAGGGGTCCTGGTATTACACAAAATGGGTGTATTACACTTGTGGTGGTGGTGGCAGTGATTTTTCTTCCCAACAGTAATCTACAGCATGAACTTCCTCCAGCCGCTGTAAAACAGGCATTTATGTACCCAAAAGAAGAACAATTCTTCTGCCTTTAGGAAATTTGCATATGAAAGACCAGTAATTGGAAGCCTATTACCTGTAAAATTTGTCTCCATAGAGCTGCCCTCGTTTCTAACAACATGGATAAGAAAAACAACAAAGTGATCCTACCAGCACATGCTTGGCTGATGTAATAAAATTCCTTTCTCTGCTACCATCTAGTCAGAAAGACTGCAACAAAACCAGCAGCGTATCGGCATTAAACCCTGGGCACAAATGCTTGTTTATTTATGAAGCAATGGGAAGTAAATTAATATCTTAAGCTGCATGTTCATAGTATTCCTAAGTGCAAAACAAAACAAAACAGCCCAAGACCTTATCATTAGCAGTTCAAGCCAAAGCAGAATGAAGAAACAGCAGAAAACTTGCACACACATCTCTACGGCATTTTAGACAGTAACAGATCTCTTGCAAATAGTACATTATTCCATTGTCTGTTTGCACCCCACAGGAACCTGCTGAACCTGACCATTCCCTGCACATCCCTAGGAAAGGCTGCTCTATAAACACCATGGGGAAGCTCAGCACCATGAACATTGGCATTTAATGGACTCCTCTTGAGTTGACTTTTCCTGGATGGGGTTCCCCTACAGTGAAATTAGGATAGTCCAAAGACATCCATGGGCTCCACTGGAATCAACTGCTGCATACCATACAGCACAGAATCACAGAACCACTTAGGTTGAAAAAGACCCTTAAGATCATCAAATCCAACCATTAACCCAGCACTGCCCAGCCCACCACTAAACCATGTCCCCCAGTGCCACACCTACAAGGTCTTTTAAATACCTCCAGGGATGGTGACTGAAGGTCACCACCTGGTGACTGACCACCTCTCCAGGCTGCCTCTTCCAATGTTTGACAACCTTCTCCGTGAAGAATTTTTTCCTAATATCCAATCTAAACCTCCCCTGGCACAACCTGAGGCCATTTGATGGCTGATGATAGGAAACAAGGATGAGTGGCTGATACATCTAAAGGCTGTGCAGCCATTAAGTGGGACCTTGATAGGCTGCAGAGTTGAGCACAGAGAAACCTAACAAGGTTCAACAAGGGCAAGTGTAGGGTGGTGCACCTGTGGAGGAATAACCCCAAGCACCTGCACAGGTTGGGGGCTGACCTACCAGAGAGCAGCTCTGCAGAGAAGGACCTGGGAGTCTTGGTGCGGGACTATGAGGCGACTATGAGCTGGCAATGTGCCTTTGCAGCCAGGAGGGTCCATGGGATCCTCGGGTGCATCAGGAAGAGCATGGCCAGCAGACTGAGGGAGGTGATCCTCCACCTCTACTTAGCCCTACTGAGGCCACATCTGGAGTGCTGTGTCCAGTTCTGGGCCCCTCAGTACAAGAGCAATGAGAAGCTACTGGAGAGGGTCTAGTAGAGGCCACAGAGATGATGTGGTGTCTGGAACATCTCTTATGGGGAGAGATTGAGGGAGCTGGGACTGTTTAGTCTGGAGAAGACAGAAGGGATCTCAATGTCTATAAATATCTCAAAGGCAGGTACCAAGAGGATGGTGCCAGACCCTTTTAAGTGGTGCCCAGTGACAGGATGAGGAGCAGTGGCCATGAAGTAAAACAAGAAATTCTACCTCAACACAAGAAAGAACTTTACATTGAGATGGCAGAGCACTGGAACAGGCTACCCAGGGAGGTCATGGTTACCCTAAACAAACAAAAAAACAAACACCACAAATACAAACATACAAAGCAAGCTAAAACTGCAGACTTTTAAAGCAATATTAATTGCTCAAGTGAATACATTCTTTGAGTTCTTGCTAGTTCTCCAGTTAAAATTTTTTTTGGATGTTAACTGGCATACTAATTAAATGACCAAAGTGGGTGTACATGTTCTTGGACGTTAAAGTTGCAGTGTCTCATACAGTGACAAAGCTGCAACATTTAAAAAAAAAAAAAAATCTATGCTTATTCAACTTACACCAACCCTTTTACTGGCAATAAAAAGTATTTATTATTTACCATAACTACTTTCAAAACTACTTTTTTTTCATTACTCATGTTCTACTCCTGCCTTGCAATAGTGCCAGAAAAAAAAAAAGTTGTATTTCACAATGAATATATGTCTTCTCAACACAAGTTTGCAATATACTACAAGATTAAATAAGACAGCTAGAAATCCCCCCAAAAAGTGAGCTTCTTTTATTCAAAGAGAAAAATTGAAACCTATAGCACTCAGAGATGGGGAAAATACTATTTTAATATGATCAGTTCTTCTTCAACTTTGTTACATATCTAAGAATACTGTCTAACATAAGTGAATAATACACTTGCTTCACAGCAGAACTATTTCACTTGAGAACAGGCTCATATTAGCCATATTTAAAAAACTATGCAAGTGTCAAACTAAAATAAATTATTTTATTCCTTGGGTGGAATGACAAATGTAATTTATCTATTTTTTACTTATTTCTGTGCAGCCAACAACCTAAACACAGAAAATTGTGCAGTTACATTACTTACATTATGCAAAATATCACCATTTTTGACTAAATCTCAGCTTGTCATTTGGTTCAGTTTCTCCTGTAAGTACAACTTACAAGAAAAGTGCAACTCCAGAAAAGCCTGACAAGAAGACGTACAACTTCACACAAACTAGTCATGTAATTAAATGCTAGTCTAGGGGGAGAAAAAGCATCACACAAAGAAGTAATAGTAGTTGGATTCATTTAGGTCTCATCCTACCGTGTATTCTCGAAGTTCAGCGCAAGCATCTTAGTTTCCAAATCCTCTCCTTGTAAGATACTACTAATAGGAGAGAGCAAGTTCCTCTGCCTACAAGCCGCTGCCAGCCCTTCGTTGGTAAACATCCTTCTGGCAGTCAGCTGGACCTCCCGAGCTTTGCACCGACATCCCCCGGCACCAACTGTACCAGCGCCCAGGCGGGTGTGATTGTCACCAAGGAGCAGCTGGTCCCTCCCAGCGGATGAAGGGAAGGGATCCCTCCTCCTGCCTTGCAATGCCCAAGCCACAGTGACTGACAGAGCTGCTTTACAAAGAATAAATCAAGACTCGCACAAACAGCACAACAAGATGAAAAACTGCATACTCCAGTAAGAAGACATCTGGTCTGCGACAGTGTCCCTGCAAATGAGAATGACGCACCACGGATTACAAATGAATTTGTAAGATGACATTTTCCTGCTTTGCTGATCTCATAGAAAAGTAAGTATGTTTCAATTTCTGTTACAACAGAACTAATTATTCTGGAAAAAAAAAAAGTAGAAGAGACACTCCTCACTAGAATCTCTATCTGATACAACATGGATATTTTTTTTTTTAACTTTTTTGCTTTTTGGGGGCTCGCTGTGGGGTTTTTTGGTAGTGCCTTTTTCCTCCTCCACCCCCCGCACTGTTTACTATTCTAGCTTTCAATGCTATTTTCATGCACAATACCATGCAATCTAGAATTTCCAGATGTTGTGTTTTAATATAAACAACTATTTGGAAGTGGTAGTATTTTCCAAGGAGATCTATTATCAATAACTACTGGTACTCGCATGTTCTGTTTTGCCACTATGCTTAGCCCCTTACCCCAGTAATAACCAAAGGTACAGAAAAAAAATAGGATTTAAGTTGTTGCTCTCCAAAAAGAATTCTCACAGTGCCACAGGAGGCTGCTCAAATGACTACAGTGGACACCTTTTAACCAATTTTATCTCACAAAAGAGCCTGAACAGCCACTTAGGAAAAGTACAACTAGTCAAGTGGAGTTTACTCACATTCTCCCCTTGGATGCATCTACATAACACACACTAAGGAGTAAAAAACAACAAGAAGAAGCAAAAAAAAAAAAAAAGAAAAAGTAACTATATCAAATGCACTGTAATGTCACAGCTACAGAAATCACCTACTAGTTATTTAATCCAAGTCCTGGCTTCTGCAGTGCATCTGTGAAAGAGTATGGGCACGCCTGAACAACCTGCACAGCACTTGGCTGTTTCTCACTCTCCATAAGGAGAAAATAAGGCTATCCCTTTTCTCTAGTTTTGTGTCCCTTTGATGCTTTCACAGTAAGCAGTGACGGTGCACAGAATGAGGGTAATTCTTGTTCATTTTGAAGGCAAACACAATACAATAAACAGAATGAAACCCAGCAATATGTTGACAAAGACACATTAAATAATTAGGTAAATAAATTATCAATACTAGGATTTAATTGCAACAATAGTACCACAGCAAAGGCTTCTTCTCATATACATCCATATAATCCTTTACATTTTTATCATACATTCCTTTCTTTAAATTTGATTTTACTTCTCTGTCAGAATTTTCAGACATTGCCTCAAATACACAGTCCAGGTTGCTTCATCTGGGAGAAGGAGAAAGAGGAAGGTGTTTGTGATTTTTACATCAACTTGTTCGATAACACCTGTTATTTGAACAAAGAAAGGATACTCTAAAAGCTAATTTGCACAGAGCTGAGAGGGGTAGCAGTGTTCAGGTACTTGAAGCAAAGGAATTTATTGATGCATATATACTACATGTATACTATGTAGTATACTGTATTACATAAAATACATACAAACAAACATGCACATTCCCACAAGCAATCCAGGTAACAACAGCCTTCGGCACTAGAGCACCCTGCATGCCCAAAAGTAAGCAGAGTCACACCGACAACTTCACTTTCACTGCCACATTCAAGAGATGGTATCACTCAAAAGAACCAGTTCAACCTTGACAAACTGCACAGAAAGCAACAAAGACAACTGATTAGCAAACAGCCCTTGGGTGGAAGGTACAAGGCCTCTTGTAGCTGCACATTGCCTTTTAGAGAGTATTTGTACAAGGCTTCCTTGTTAGAGGACTAAACAGAAGGTGCAGTAAGACATCCACGTCTATCACAGGAAAAAGTTCCATCATCCTGAACCATGGAGCAAAGCAGAGAGTAGTAGTCTCTTGCTAGCGCTTCTCTCATGCAGGTATTACAGGGGTGACTTTTTTGTCTTCCCCTGAGGTGACCTTTTAGCAACATTGAGGAGCAAACAGCAGCTCTAACATACTCTCACTGCAACACAGCCAGATGGCAGCTCACTTCTCCACTATTATTTCCTCACTTATAAAAATTGCTGCACGTCAGTTTCACCTGCCAGCTTTGAACAGCTATTCCTGCATCTACAGGACCTTGCCTTTGAGGTTTTTTTCAGGCAGATTTAAAATTTACAAGCAAACGAGATAAAG
Organism: Grallaria varia; assembly: GCA_013396735.1. Lineage (NCBI taxonomy): Eukaryota > Metazoa > Chordata > Aves > Passeriformes > Formicariidae > Grallaria > Grallaria varia. The sequence goes on from VWZG01002742.1 coordinate 818,260, forward strand.
CTCTGAAACCAGGTTTACTGGGCCTTCAGTTTGTTTCAACTAATGGGACTTAAGAGTCTTTCCAAGGGATTGTCTAAGGCTTGCCTTTCTCAGGCCATCACTTATCAGTAGTGGCTCTTCCAACACTCTCTACTTGGGACAGAAGACGGGGCATGAAACACTCACAGCATTCTTGTATTCCAGTTACACCACTGGTGCACCAGATCTCTGCTGCTAAGGTGTATCTACTATCAACTTCATTTGTAGTTTTGCTAGAAAAACAGTTACTAGGATACCAAAGCGAAAAAGCCATACTCCAAGAAGTCAGGAAAACAGCAGCGGGGATGACAAAACAGAGAGCAGCATCTCCATAGAAATAACCTCAATAATTCCTTCCCATTGCTATGCTTCACATCTATAAGAGACTATGGCACCACCAACAGATGGGAACATGTCAAAGGGAGTTTCAGGCATTAATCTATCACTAGCAAAAATTACTGACCCAGTGCGAAATATTGGTGTTTACCTCTCAGGAGCCAGGAAATTAATCTTTCATAATAACCTGACAACTATGGGAAGTGCATAGTGTATACAAAAGCATGGCACACAAACATCCCTTTCTATTACAGTGAATTTAAAACAAAGCAGTGTGTCAGACTTCTCTAACAGCATCCCAGATGATAATTATGGTCACTCCTCCCTACTCATGCACTTTGGGGCAAACTAAAGGAACTTCTATAAATAAACAAACATTGGGGCAAAGTCCTGCAAGGAAAAAAGCTTGAGGTGCTGAGGGAAGCTCTGATAACTCCTCCAGCAAACTAGCAAAACAATAAAGAAGTTATTTTTCCCTCATGTACATCTTCAGCAAGCCAGACAATAATCCACAGCATGAATACCTCAAGCACTGCTTCTCTCCATCTCTGCCCCTCCATCCTTCTTGAACCTCAACCAACCACTGGGACAGCAGTGTGTGTTCTGGATTGTGCACACAGCAAGACAGGAAGAGAAAAGGGGCCGCAGGACCACCTACTTTTAGTCCAACCAGCTGCTTTAGCCACATTATGGAGATCAAGCAGAGTGAGACAGCCCTGGTGTCAGGTTCCCAGGTGGGTCTGTTGCTGTACCATGGGAGGAGACACTGCTAGAAACCTGCAAGAGCAGCTGTGTACTCTACAGTGCCCAACCTTCCACTCTCCTCTGGCACCAAAAATCCTGGGGCTTTCCAAGTGTTGCTTACCTTCCACATGTACAATTCAGTAATGTGCCAAGACCCAAAATCCAGATACACCATTTTTTTGATGGTTACAACTACTTCCACTCAAGTTCTAGATTTTAGTGCTGCAATTTTACTAAAGGATAGAAAAGTACAACAAACTGTATTGTGAATGTTGGAAGAGGCCATCCAAGCCAGTAAACTCTGCATAGTTAGGTTATATACACTGACTGAACTACTGTAGTATAACAAATAAACATTGGGTGAGCCAGGCCAAACAAACACACATAAACACTTTGCTTACCCCAAATACAAACACCTTCATATCAACCCTTTGTGGTGTCCATACCTTCTACTCCCAGACTTACATCATTTGCTCATTTTGTAAGTAGACTCTATTCCATGATCTAAATCATGGATGCCATTATGGACAAATCTATACATGGCAAGCTACTGTGGACGCTTACTTCAAATGTGTCTGTGGGATGGATTGGATGTTGGTGTTTTTTGGTCTGTGTTTGGCCCAGCCACCTGTGAGAAATTTATTCTTTCCCTGTCAAGTAGGAGAAAACAAGTGCTGATAAGGGAGAACTTTGTCCTTGGAGGGAACATTTATGTATAAACTAAAATTAATTGGGCCTTCACTATTGGCTGATGGCCCTTCAAGGACATTTGAAAGAGAAAGTGAAGAGGAGGGTGATGAAGTAAGCCCCCAGACCCATTTAATAAAGACTCCCTGGAATATACCACACAGGCACAAGGAAGTTCCAATGCTCACACACATGCACACAAGGAGTGCCTCTTACATAACAGGGAGAGGGACCAAAGGCCTCTTGCTGGGCGGTGCTAGCCACACCTGCCCAGGTAAGACGTCATCGGAAAAGTGGGTAAAAAAAGCAGACAGGTCCTGCTTGAGGTGGAGGTATGTGCTGGCACAGAGGACGATGTTGCCTCCCGCGGGGATGCTCGCCAAGAGTGTTGAGCCCACCGAAAACCGGGGATGCAGCAGCTGGTCATACTGGGGATCTCAACCACATTGGGGTCGGTATGTATAGTAACTGTGGGCAGTAGATGAACATACGGCAGGGAGTCTGGGCATTGGGGTCGGTATGTATAGTAACTGGGAGTAGCACTTAAGTATATGGGGGAGTCTGGGCATTGGGGTCAAGGAGACAACCTCATAACACCTGGGCAAGTTGGGTGTTTATACATGTAGGGCTTATCTTCCCTCCTTTTCTCTCTCTCTCTCCCTTGGGTTCCCATTTACTTGGCCATCTCTTGTAATAAAATACTGTTGCTTTAAGCTTACAACAGTGTCTTAGTTTCAAATTCAGAGCACCCCAAACCTTCCCTGGGACAAAATGCCTTTTCAAGTGATCCTGAATCCCTGTTAACTGCTACAATGGACCATTTTTAATATATTTTCCCCTTTCAATATAGTAATTTAAGGAAGATTCCATTAAAAAAAACTCCAAAACACTACACATACCACATTCAAAAGAACATCCTTCAAAACCATATATACTTCTATTTGTATCACTTCTATCCCTTCCCTCCCTTATACACTAATCTAATTCATCTGTCAAGTAAGCAAACTAATCAGTTTGACATAATGTTCTTCCTGGCAAATTCACATTGGTTGGCTGTCTTCCTCTGTCATTATCTTCTACATTCTTGTAGACTGCATCAAATGTTTTACCATCATCAATGCAGCTGCAGGTAAGTCATGCAACGGGTGGAAAGAAACTCAATGCAGCCCCAGGGAGAGCTCAACCAAATCAAACACAGCAGGCTCAGTCCTGAAAGGCATAAAACCAGAGCAGTGCCATACCCAAGCTGTTAAGCTCTGACAGTTCTTGCATGTCCTTGGAGCTGAAAGAACAGGATGCATTAAGTTCCAAGAAAGTATTTTCTACATAAGTATCTGAACAGCAGATCATGATACTAATATGATAATCTTCATAGATTTACAAAATAGTCTGCATTCAACAGTCTGCTTGAAATTTTTGCTAAGTCAAGAGGGAAACTAACAAAAAAGGAGATGAGCCTTTCATCTTTTTTATTCTCCCTAAAGTAGAATATATACATATAAAAAAGAATCTAAACACAATAGGTCAAAGGGAGAAAGGTATTTTCTATGACAGTTAAAAAAAGGCATATTTCTATCAGACTCCCTTGTGCACAGGTATTTTTGGTTTTGGGGTGTTTTTTTTTTTTGTTAATGAATAAAACATTAGAAACAAAAGCAACAGCACAGAGCTAGAATGAAAGCACAGATGTAGGAATGCAGGATTTCAGATGGAAGGATGTGTATTGGGATTTCTGACTTCCTCTATGCTTTTGTTCAATTAGAAGAGAACTCCCCATGAATGCTTTACAACTCTCAGTTTCATATGAAATAAGATAAGAATGGTGAGAACATATGAATAACTAAAGCTTTCAATAAGAAATGGCACCACTTACAAGAGAAGTTGTTGAGCTCTACGTGCCTCAAAGAGCGCTGTCAACCAGCATTTCCTTGTACTAATGTCTTTTCCCACTGGAGTCACCTCTTCACTTTCTGTCTGTGTGTCCTAGTTATAGTGGCTGGGACCAGTTTATCACTGTGGGAATGTAACTGGAACTGTGTATTCCATACCCTCTCTGCCATTTATCATGAACTGTTAACGATGCATTGGTTGCAACAGCTGCCCAGGACACACCTGGCACCTCAGGCTACGTACTGTGTGCATGGGAAAAAACAGAGATAAGAAGGTTCCCTGTCTTCACACCAATGATTCAGGTGTGATAACTCCCCTCCAGGAGTCATTAACACCTTCACATCCAACCTGAGGGGTCATGTCTGCTAATGGGCCATCAAGTAGACCAAAAATATCCTGTGACTCACTGAGTAAATTGCCCATTGTGAAAACCCTCACCCTGGGAGAGGTACTGGGTGTTCCTATCTGAACTGAAGCATATATAAGCTTGGGGTTTTGGAACTTGAGGCACTCACTCACTCATCAGACTGAGAGGAGGACCAGAACCTCAACAAGACTGCAACTACCACTCTCAACCAGACTGCGACCACCAACCTTCTNTGGATTCATTTCTCCTGCCGGTTTACTTTTAAAACCAGCACACTGTGACATGCCACAGCCTTTTTTCTACTGTGTTGTTTTCCTTTTTGCTCCAGAAGGGTCTATATGTTAAAGGGTGTCCTAGCAAAGCTTTGACATTACTCTTCAGTAGCCACACCACACACATCTATGGTTTTAAAGTAAGGTCACAAAGATAAGAATCCCTTAAAGTAACCAGACAGATTTAATAGATTTTACCTCAACTGTTCCTGTAGAAATTCACCTATTTGCTTAGAAGCACTTCAACAGGTCTAACCCTTCCATTCCTCCTCACACTACTTCAAATTTTACTTTCTACTTTTAATCAGCAAAACCAAGCATTACTGGATTTGATAGTTATACAAGCTTTTTTTAACTTCACTAGTTAAGAAGAAATCCATCAAGTGATAAATCCACTTAATCCTAATTAGCTTCCAAAAAAACGTGAAAGCAAACTAGACTGAATATTCTACTTGCAAGAGGAAGCCTCTTGTAGGCCACAATATTTGTAGCAGGACTATACAGCTACCGGTAAAAACAGCAACCAGACTATACAGCTTTTACATAATCCAAGGAAACTAGGATATAATACCAAAATCAAGTCACTTGAGGCAGAAGTAGAGAGAACATTACCTTTGTGTGGATACAGAATGGACCTTTCCTTGCCTGTCAATTCTAGTGAAGAGCAGCAGCATGCTTCTCTCAAAAGTAAAAATGAGAGACTTGACAAACTCAAAAATGAATCGTGCATTACCATCTCAGGTATTACAATCATTCTCACTCTGTTTTTTTAAACTATCAATTAAAACCTCCAAGTTTAATGCAGCTTGTCTCTGAGCATGCATTGCACCCACACAACTTTCTGTGGCCACCCAGCTATGTATTTCTACAGCATTTACACAGATAAACAGAATCCTAAATCTTGTTTGGGTAGAGCAATTTTAAGCTGACTGCATCCTGACAGTGCCTGAATTAACTCTCTTTCTGTGACAGGCAAATGAAATGCTTCACACAGAATTTATTGAAGAGTGTGCCAATTACAAATCAAAAGGCAATTTCCACAAAAGCTCTTCAGCATTCACATCACTAACCTCTACAGCATTCCTGGGATCAGGGCAAACAGCTTCAAGAGAACAGGGCCCATTCCTTTCCGAGGTTTCTCTTCAACACCAAAGCTGCTCTCTCACTAGGTAAAAGAGAAAAAGGTTAGAATATAAATGTGACAATAAAATCACAGAGCTTTGCTGCTCTCAAAAGAAAGACTAGTCATTCCTATGACAACTGGACTTTCACAAATCTAAGAAGTCTTTTAAATAGCTCCTGGAAAAGGAACTGTAGCAAACCAGAAACTGACACACAGCAGCAAGCTTAAATAAGCATTATCTCCTCGATTAAATGGTACTCACTGAGAGCACATGAACCGCTAAAAGAGTTAATACAAAGTGCCGGCCCGGTAATTAATGCACAGACAGCCCTCGATCAGCAAGAGCATCCCTCAGAGGAACTAAGTGATTTCTCCTCATTACAGTAGGAGAAAAGGAACTAAGCTGCATTGACCCCAACCCAGCTGAGCAACTGTGAAGCTCCTGAATGCACCCAGCTTTCCCTGGCCTCTCCCCTAGTGTGTCTGACTCTTTTTTCAGTTATAAAATATTCCTCTTAGACTTTGCAAGGGGACACACACAAACCAATAAGGGGCACCAAGGCTGAGCTTGCTTCAACATGACTCCATGAGTCAATCATGGTGACATTCTCCAGCTAAACCAAGGCAGGTGGCAGAGGCAGGAAAACCAGCACTATTCACTGTAGAGTCTGGTAAACAATTAGGTGAAATGCTGCACCTTGGTTAATTAGCCATGAGATGGCAGAACTCAGATTATTTTACCTCTGAGTCCCAGTCAGCCCCATTTGGCACCAGTAGTACAGGTGTTCCTGCAGTGCAGTGCACTAAACAGTAGAGGCCACAGCACAGACCTCAAGTAACTGGGAAAACCTTATAATGCAATTAACATCATTTGTTGTTTTATTATTTTGTACATTAAAGGGACCAGGGAATATATTGCGTGGGCAGAGGGGAATCTGCACAGATGAAAAAGGCAGCACAGCATCAGGTACCTTTGAAAGGCTTTGTGAGAGAGGTGGCACTAATATGAAAATCTTGCTCAGAGAGGTGTTACAGAGCTTAAAACAATAAATCATTTTATTACAACATTGTTGTATGCAATAAAAATTGAAGTAACTTGCTGGCAAGTGCAAGAGTTCAGCATTAACAACTAAAGCAGAAGTTCTCTCCTAACTCCATCCTCCATGACCCTCTGCTACTCCTTGTACTGGGATGGGAAATCAATTAACAAAATATGCCATTTGAGACTCTTAGGAGTTTATAATTGTTTATTCTGTTGTAAAGCTAAAGGCTTTTGCTTTTCGAGTCAAGTCTGTTTTTAGAAAGAATACTCGTATTTTAGTCCATGAAACTGGTAAAAACATCTGAGCAACAAACATGAAAAACACACCAATCCCCACCAGTACACAGGATAATGGGCTAATGAGTTCAATTTCTGGAGGGATCCATCCACTCAGGCACTTAAATGTGTTTCCCTCATTAGCATTCTCAAGTATCTTTGCTACTTCAGCTCACCTACTTCTCCTACTCACACAGCACCTGCTTGCAAATATTTTTTCAGGAGATTAGCTCCAGAAACCCAGCTGCAGTGGTCAGCACAGATCAAATAAACTAGATCAACTCTGACCAGCAGATATCCTAGAATCCAGGCACAGAGCATCGCTGCACCAATCCCATGATCTATGCAGTATCATAGATGCTTCTCTGCCAGTGTGAAAGACCAGGCTGCCCCACAGAACCATCAAGCCCAGAGAACTACCCTACAGTATCCTCACCTTATTCAACACAATGTGTCCCTGCAAAGCTTTTCTGCTCTGCTCCCACCTGTCTCATCTCCCCTCACTTTAATCTGTTCATGAGCAAAAATATGGAGACACCAACCAGCATCAAATACTACATGTGCACCAGCATGCAAAACAGTAGAAATTGGACTATGGAACTCAGGAATACAAGAAGTAGGGTGGGCACTTTCATTTTATCTCTACAGAAGCAAGTAAATATTTAAACTAAGAGGATAAACAAAGGGGCCTTCTGTCATAGAAACAGTTACCGGGATGAGTTTGGCAGCAAACCTTAACACAAATAGGGAACCACAGTTTTGGCTACCTTCAACTACATTTTACTCTGTTAAGAACTTTATTATATAACCAACAACCTCTCAGATTCAAAATAATAGATTTTTAAATACAGACAGTGGAGGTCTTGGGTACGGGCTCCAAATCAGATCAGACTGTGTCAAACTCAATTAATACTTACTATATTTGCAAAGCTCTAACGACCAGTTACACTACAAGAACTCAAAACCCACAAGCTTATTTGAGCAGAAATTAAAGGGTAGTATCAGCATCTTCTCCAGCTAAAAATGTGAAAAACAACATTAGGAAGTACAACCCTGATGGCAGCTTGCAATCCTCTTTCATATGTGTTATTTATTTGGTCCTGAACCAAAAGTTTATAGTTTATCTATATTCCCACAGTACACGTGGAATGCCTAGTCTCTTTAAGTCTTGATTTCCTTACATTTATCCTACTTCCATATTTTCAGGGTCACAATAGCTGGAGAAACACTTTATCAAAAGCATCTGCACAAAATGGGTTGTTTTGACTTGCAGTCTCACAACCAATAAACACAGGGGAGCAGGAGGTTCTGTTTAAACATAGTTAACAAGAACTAAATGCCTACCTTTGTGCCAAAAATAAAGCAGTCCTACTAAACTTACATCAACCAATCTTTAGTATTGCCCAAGCTTTAATTGTCCCTATAGTCATGAGCTGAGTTAGCAAAAGTGACTGCAAAGCCAACAACACACCCCACCTACACTACTGCAATGAGAAAAAGGACGATTTCAACCTTGAATATCCCAAAAGAGACATCCTCCAAAGAAATGTAACTAAACCAAGCAGCAAAATAGCTTAGTTTTGAGCCCACTGGTCACACCCAGCAAAACTCCGGAAGCACCCAAAACAGTTCAAGCAACACCAGTCTCCTCACATCACCCAGCCTAGTGAAGGCTCAGAAGCACCCCACGCAGAAATGGCAGCTGGTGTGTGTCCTCCAACTATGCTACTGTCTCACAAAAACCCTGTTGCAAGTTCTGGGAAAGGAGAGCCCTTTCTGGTCAGTGCAAAGGGGGCAGCGTAGTGTGGTCACCTCCCACTTAGTCGAGTCTGCTGTACAGCAGAAATGCCTCTGGGAAATATGCTGACTGGTGTTAAACACTGAAAACAAATCCCTTCTTTATGCTCAAAGAAAGGATCTATGTTTTCCAAATAATCAATGCTCAAATTTACCTTTCCTAGAAGATATCTTAGGGCGTTCACCCTCTCTCCTGCCTCTCCAAAGGAACAATGTGGTACGCAGGCACGTACGGTACTCCGTGGCTATGCTGCCTACAGTTTTCCTTACCCATCTCAGTCCACTGAAAGGGTGCAGAAAGAAATCTAAGTTCCCCTTGATCAGACTGCACCTTTCCAGACACACAGCATCTTGGCTCTCTGGCTAATGGCTTTCCCATTAGCACACACTATCCAGAGGCTGCTGAAACCCATAATGGAAGAGGCAGCACAGCAAAGAACCAAACTGCCCATTTCATATCCGGCGTCTTCTCCTGCTCGTTTCAAAAGCATACCAAGTGGCAATTACCTCATGAAAAAATAAACTGTCAGCAACAAATCTAAGAGAGAGCTACCGTGGTTCCCCTTGCAGAGCAGAACAAATGCCTCTGTGATTTCTCATGCCCAGGACACTGCATGGCTGTACACACAGGTGGCACGTGATTCAGCATACGGCAGCACAAGGGAGCAGCCACGCTGCCAGCTCCCAGCTCTGTGTCACCTCATCTCCATGACCCACCACTGAACCCTGGCAGCAGCCACAGCTATTATTTTCCAGAAATCAAGTGTCATTCAGAAAACAAGTTTCACTCACCAAAAACATCCCCCACCCATGGCTTACATAAAGCTCCCTGCTGCACTGAAGGGCTTTCCTTAGGTTCAAAAAGTTAGAACATGTCATTTGCAACTACCTTCCCAAAACATAATATTAGGGTGGCCAGCTTGAGCATGACCAATAAAAACAAGTGACACATTTGCTTTCCCAGACAAGTCCCAAACTACAGGCATTCCCTGAAGTGCTTATTTATGTAGTTCGTATAATTACATAAGATAATAAAAAATATTTTTCCATCATATAAACAAAAGCTTTTTGGCTCTTTTAACTGCAAAATACATTGGGTCAGCATATATTTATAATAAAAAAAATTGCATGCATTATAAGATATCTTTTTGTTAAGACAAAGGATATAGTCAACTGAACTCTAACTACTGCTTATCCGAACACCCTTCTTCAGAACTGATACTGATAAATCAATTTCTAATAACATGTATGTATGACTTGAATAATTTCTCTTAACTGCCATTACTTCTTTGTCCTTGTCATTTAAATAATTTTCTTGCTGTAACAAACTTTTGTAGTCCTGCATACCACTAGGTATTCAACCAGAAGCTCAGTTAGGTCTGAACAGAGCTAAAACAAGTCAAATACACATTGATCGCAATCCTCACCAGACATCATACAAAAAGTGCTGAATAAAAAATTTCTGCAATTGCAAACCCCTTGGTTCCTGCAAAGAAGAAAACTGATAAAGTAACACCATAGATATCTGCTTTTGTGTACATTTCATATCTGGAAAAGAAATACAAATGTTTTGCAGATTTCCATCTTAGTTGCTTTCCCCTTATTTAAGATATTTGCAAACACTCCTCTGCAGATAAACTGTTTAGCAAGTTTATGCATGCTGTACTGGTGGCATCAGACTATTAAAAAATGAAAGGTTTAAAACATTGCACCAGGTTTCCTCCGTGCCACAGACCTAACCAGTCATTTTCCTACCTGCTCCCATGTTTTGCAAGTTACAAAACTCACCTACATGTTTTATCAAAGCGAAACCAATGAAGATATTACATACAAACTAAACACACATCAGTGAGAGCTGAACAAGGCACTGTCCAAAATGATGTTGTTGCTAGGAATTAGAGTAATTGAGTGCTAGCACTTACTCCACATCTGATAGAGATAAAATTCTGCCTCTAACTGAAAGAATTCAAAGGGATCATAAACATTATGTGAACCAAGTATATTTTCTGCCTTTTCTAGTAGAGATGTGTGCTTAGCATGCATTCTCTAGCTCACTGGGGCACTTTCAGATGCACTACAAAGGGACATAATGACAAAGCCCATCTTTAGCCAGATGAGGTGAGAGGTCAGGACCAGATACCAGCAGGAGCCAATATCTGAATTCATACTGCCTACAATGATGAGAAATAAGTTCAGTAACAATGTATTTCTGCTATACATAACATTTGAGAGAAGAAATAAAAATGTGGGCAATATGTTGTCTAAGTACATCCGGCTGCTTTAATAGTAGGATCTGGATGAAAGAGCCAGATGTTTCTCTCTGACAAAGACAAGCAAAAGCCGACAGAAGGGTCAGGTTCATTTGTAAAAAAATGAACAAATAAAACCCCCAAACAAGTAGAGAACTTCAGTGTCTGGCCCCACCCAGAATCCTCTTTCGTTACAGTTTCTAAGCTACTGCTTCTGCTAAAACAAACTTCGATAGAGCTCACAACTCCAGCAACCAGTGTACTTTCTTCTTCTCACAGGTATTACTGAATTCTTTTACTTTTTGTTTTTAAATTCTACTCTGGGCATTCTTGTCATACTTCCAAATTAATGCATACTTTCTACTGAAGACTCCATTAACCTCCGCATGCTCAAGAAAGACAAAAGAAATGCATTAAGGCAACACTTCATTGCCTCATAGGTCAACCTGGGAGGTTCACAGGAAAAACCAGCAAAAATGACACACAGAAGTCTAGACACTTGCCACCACAGACCACTTGAAAATTTTCACCAATTATTACTCCATCCATCTTCTTAGAATATCCAGTTTAGAATATGATCACCGATAAATCAGTGTTCTTGCTGTCCCCAAGACCCAGTGTAACACAACTTAGAAACACTAGAAAGGGAATAACAGTGGTGACCAGGGAGGAAACACCACCACCTTATATGCAACATTCTGGAGGGGGAATACATAATCCAAACAACTAATCATGTTTAGAGAGAAAGGAAAAAATACATTGGCAAAAAAAAAAATAAAAATTAAGAGATCCACATCAACCCTCAAAACACTGACGCTTTCAAACTCAGCAGCAAAGGGGAGGACCCTCATGAAAGGGGTTTTAATGACAGACCATTACACTTACCCTACTATATACAACTCTTCAATGTTGCTGCTCTTCACTGAAGTCACCCAAGAGCTCAACACAATCAAACTACAGACCCCTTGGCAGATACCTCAAGCACCAGGCACTCCTACACCTTTCAAACAATGGCTCCTCCCTATCTAAAGATTTCTAGTCTTGCATTTAAGACAGATTCTTTCTAACACAGCAAAGCCTGATAAGATACATATGCTAAGTGCCAACCAGATACAATAAAAGGAGACATCACTCTAAAGAAACTGCAGGAGATGCATACACATCTCCTCCAGAAGCATCCTATACACAGAAAATAGAACACAAAGAAAAGTACTTCAACAATTTGGCAGCAGGTAGAATTTAAAAGCAAGGGAAGTTTAACACCAACAACTCAAGCTTTTTTTTTAAAGCAATACAATGAAAAGCAAGGAAATAAATCCAGTCTCTTTTATGGCAGGCAAGCTCTGGTGGACAGTCCAAGACTTGCTTCAGTGTAACTGGAGTCATTTGGAAAAGTCAGGAAGACTCAAAGCAACCCCTGACTTCTATCCCACTGGAAAGAAGAAATGCTCCACAAACTGTGCATTTATGCTAAGTCAAAGCCAAAAGGAGTCTGAAAAAGGAACAAGAAAATTGTCATATGTGCTTCATGTTCCTTCACCTTTTAATTACTCCCTAATTAAATTTGCAAGCTTTGATAATATCTACTACTATAAGTTGACGCTCCAAATGGAAATAAATGCTAATTCCCCCTCCAAATGAACTATCAACCCATGTACATTTAAATAGATTAGTAAAATTTATTTCAAGTTCTCTTCAGAATACTCTCATCTACCATACTCAATCCTCAATTTACAAAAGTCTTTGCCAAGGATGCATTAATCCACAGTCACCCATAAACAGACTTCTGCCTTTTACAGCAAAGCAAAGCACTCCTTGTAGAAGTAAATCACAATGTGTCAAACTCCAGATGCTCCCTACATAGATATGCTGAAATGACTTGACAGTCACCTGTGACATAAAATTTCATCAATTATATTGCTTGATAAGCAGCATTATCTTTTTACATTGAGGTTTTCAAATTAAGTAACTGGGTCTTAATGTTACAGCGCTATGATTTCTGTCAAGGAAATACTGGACGTTGTCTACATGCAAGTACAGAATGATACAGGATAGAAGGCATCTAGGAAGGTCATGTGGCCCAACCTTTGCCCAGCACAGGGTTAGCCTTGATCAGGTCAGGTTGCTCAGAGGTCCAGGTGAGCTCTGCATCTCCAAGTGTGGAAATCCCATTGTCCCTTTGAGAAAGCAACTCCACTGTTTACCTTCATGGTGTAAATTTTTACCCTAGTTTTAAGAGACCTTGTGCTGCCGGTGTCCAGGGCCTCTCATCTTATCCCTGTGTGTCTCAGAGGATATGGATAAGCAATATTTCTACAGTGGTCATCTTTTCTAAGATAAAAATTAGTGACCATATAAATACTTTATAAGTGGATCAAACATCAAAAGACAGGGCCCTTAATCAGATCAGTCAAATACACATTCAAATAGTGAGTGCATTTGTTAATACAAGCTATTTTTTTTATTTATGAAGGAATAAATAAACCTTACAGAACACACATAATGTTTTGCTTCATCAAATGGGAAACAAAAAGCAGAATAACAGAAAGGGGTTCTCAATTTATTTCAGAAAGCTAATGCCTGGCCAGTCCTTTAGCTTTCCACAGGAATGAATAAAACCCTCTGGATACAGAGACAAACCCTGATTATCTAAATCACTGATATCTAAAATTCGGAAATACAAAGGTCAGATACCTGCCTGGAGGACAGATGCACTGGTGTTCCTAAGAACAGGTCAGCTACCTTGATGATATTTGGAGGCTTCAACACAATTTTAAGTCCTGTGTTCAAATGTCTTGATGGTGGGGAATGATTATTTGTTTCTTTTACGAAGAGAAGTATGTAAGTGGTTCCAAACAATATACTCAAAATAAAGATTTTTCCCTCTCAATTAGTGTTTACATGCTAGCTTGCTCAATACAGCTATACTCACTGATGTTACATTGCATAATGTAATCAATTTATCTCTGTTACCCCTGCTATTAATTCCAAGCTCATATTCATTTTTATTTACTTTAATTAATCACAAAGTTACAATTTCCTAACAAGGACTGAAGGCTGACCTATATTAAAAGGTGCCACAGGCTATTTGCAAACCAAAGACTAAGTCATGCTTCTCACAGCACTGCATGGTAGGAGGATAACAGGCATGAATTGATACATGAGAGGTTCAGATTGCCTGTGAAGAGAAGCTTTTTTCCCCCCACTGAGAACAGAGAGGCACCAGAATGTGGCCCAGAGAGGCTGTGCTGTCTCCAGCCTTGAAGGTTTTCAAGACACAACAGGATCAAGCCCTGTGCAGCTGGGTCCCACCTCACAGCAGGTCTAGATGCAAGCAAGAAGTTGGACTAAAGGCCTGCCAAGGTTTCTTCCAACTCAAGACACCTCGAGAGGTTCTTTTCCACACTGTCATGTATATACTGAGTCTTAATCCCAGTTTCCCAATCTAACATTTAATGTGCAAAGTCACTTGACTTACTACTCTGCTTTCCCAAAACTCCCAATTGCATGGATTCTTATCCCTCTGAAACCTTCATCTTCCTGTCTATTCTGTTACTTTACATCAGGGGAGGCAACCTTTCACCAGTGGATGTAATTTTCTCTCCAGGCATCTGCTTGGAGGCCAGAAAACCAGTCATTAAATCTGCAGTAAATGAAAAACCAGAGGATAAGAATGGAAAGCAGACATACTATAGACTGTGGTGGGCAGAGGACCAGCCCTCCCGAGCATACAGACCTCCTGACCACTGTCTAGCAGAGTCTTCTGTATTTGACTTGGATGCAGCCCTGAAAATTTCAAGCACGTTCCTCAAGAGCTCCACCAGCCACCTCCCACAGCACCCAAGTCCTATGACAGGTTTTTCTCCAGCACAGCCAGGGTAGAGGCAACATTTTAACCTGTGGTAACAAAACTTCCTTAACAAGGACCACAGAGAATCATGGCATGGCAACACTTCAATGGTCCTACCTGGAGTCAAGCCGAGACCAGAGTATTACCCAAAAGCAGCTGTCCTGTTGAGATGCCTCTGACAACAGCAGAGCTATTTGCATGGTGCTGTACTACAGGTAACATGCTCATAAAGGAAAGAGCTCATCTTGCATCAAGTTACCTCTTGCATCTGTGAATCTCTGCTTTTGCCCATCTGCAACATGGAGAAATTGCCCCATAGATAATGAGGATGCAGCTGTGTTTCCCAGACAGCAGCTTTAGCCCACATGCATCTCCTGAACAGTGTCTTCCCCCAAATGCTTTGGACAAAGCTTCACAGCAGGCACAGCACTGAGCCTCTGACCAGTGGGTGTTGAGTGAGAGGAAAATTAGGGCACCAGACAAAGAGGAAGTGGACTTCCAGGTACCTGGCCAGCCAGGCTGCACACACTTCCTACCAGCCCTCCTGCCCTGGGCCAAGCACACTGTTCCTAGGCTGCATGCTGCACAGCTGGTGCCCAGGCATATCCAGGGAACAGAAGGAACAATTTGCACAGGAGCTTTCATTTCTGGGTTTCCAGCCACCTATTTCTGTTCTACAGGAATTCTTTTCTGGCCTGTGACCTTGGATTCCAAGCCTTGAACTGTACATATTTCAAGAAACTGTTTCCTTGCTGTTAAATTAAATGTTACTGTTCTGAGAAGGTCTCTGGGTCACATCTTGTTTGCTAGAAAATTCTGTCAGCTCAGACAGAGATAAGGCAATAAGTATCCTGACCACCAAAGGACCTTCAACATTGCAACTGAAAATGTCAAAGTTGATGATATACATAAATCCTAATAATAAAGATTTACTCATTCTATCACACACTACACCAGGAATCTTCAGCTCCCAGAATCTGTTTCCAAAGCACATGTACAGCTATAAAATATTTTGTAGCTATTGTGGTGCTGGTCATTTCATCACTATTTGCCAACCTTCATCTCTCAGAAGAGTTCTGCAGAACTCTGATTCTCATCTCACAGAAGAGTCATTTTACTCAGCTCCTTGAATTCCCATCTGTAACCAGCTTTCTGTACTCTCCGAGTTTGCAAGACTACTACATATTCAGACAGCTCTCTCCAAATCCAACTAGTTTGTAACTTAAATGAAGTAACAAGTCATGTTAGAAAAGGAACACTAAGACAATAATTACCATAAATGCCTGTTTTACTGCCCAGTTTACCAGCATCTGATGGTAAATAAGCTGATGCCTTATTCCAGTAGCTACCTAGAAACAAAGAAATCCCCTAAACTATTACTGTGATCCTGACAGAAGACAGACCTTCTGAACGCTGTCCAAGATTATTTATTCTGTTCCTGGGAGAGCTGCTTCTGCAGACTGCCTGCAAAGTCCTCACAGCTTTGGGTTCTGCCTTCTTGACAGCTGAGAGGGATCTCATTTTGACTCGAACTCTTCCTGTTTTCACCCACTAATACTAGTGTTAGAAACAAAATTTTTAAAAGATCCAAACAATCACCAGCAGACTAAAGTGATACCAAGTATCCCAACAACTGCTTCAGTCTGCAATGTGAACTCAGAATGTCTGAAGTCATCTTTTCAAATAATGACTTCCAAGCTGAAGAGACCCCTCCCATACACAGGGCAGGACAGACCTCCCCATGAAGACCAGCACTGGCACTTAAACTAAGCTAATTGATTTTTCTTTCTTCTTGAAAACCAAAGCGAAACTGCAGAACAAGTCCTACAAAAAAAAAAAAAAAAAGTGTCTAATGGAGTCACTCTTAAAATCATCTGCAAAAGTTATGACCATGTACTTCTTTCTCTTTCAGAAAGCAGCACTCAGCCCTTGAAACATCATAGTCTGTTTCTCAAAAGTGTCTCTAGACAATCATTTCATTCCTCAGTTCATTTATTCATTCATTTATTTTTTCTGAAATGGTACATCCAAGAGAGAGATCACAGGCCAACAAAGATCTCTTATAATAAACACTCCTGATGTTATTAACTTAAATCAGACTCCAATCAGTAAGTAATAGCCATTTTTATCCTCCAATTAACATTAAAACTTGATGTACTGCCTAGAATCCTGAGAACTTGAAAATGTAAGAATGCAGATAACAGATTTAGTTTTCCCTGCTTTCTTTCTGTCCAAGCGCATGCTCCACACAAAAAGTGTCCTGCTAAGACTTCAGAATTGATGTCCACACAGAAGAACAGGGCTACAAAGATCTGTAAAAGACATGGATGCAAATTTAAGATCCAGATCATTTCCAATGGATAAGTTTTAATACACACAGGGAAAAAAAGTTAAAGACAGTGAATGACAAGGAAATGTCACTTGCCAATATGAAACTAAAATGTCTCTTCAGTCATCCATGTTTCTGGAGGATCACAACACAAACTCAGGATGAATCAACAGGAAAAACACATCTATAAAGTAGAAACAGGTAAAACACAAATACTCCAGAAACACATTGGGGTTAAACCCACAGAATATCACACCAAGAAGGTCTGAAGAGCAATTTCAAAACTCCCAGTGAAGTTTTGGGCCTTATACAAGCATTACTCCTGTGAACTGTGTTAGACCAGGGTATTCCCACCACCATGCTGAAAAAGAGCCAACCATGATATCTAGTCTTGATTTTTGTCTTAACGTATTTTTCCAGAAAAATTTCTGCAAACCTTCCCTTCTCATCATTACTTTCTGACCTTCCTCGGTATCAGGGTGCTCTGATAAAGTACGACTGCATTTGTAGTGCCAGCTCTGAAGGGCTGAGGTAGGAATTCTCACAGAATCCTCACTAACAATGGAAATAATCAAATAACTCAGTGACAAACATGGCTACAGCATACAACATCATCTAAGCAGAACTCAATGTCCCTGTCACAAGAATCTTGGAGAACAGACGTATGAGTAGACAGGATTGAAGTATACATGCTATGTATCCAGTCTTTCGGCTGCAAAAGAGAACATCCTCTGTATGCCTGGTCTGTCAAAAGCAGAGGCATATTGTCACTGAAGGAAAAGAAATTTCAACAAAAATAGCTCAGAAAAAAAAGGACCACAATTTCATGCAAATGACAGCACCTTGCCATCTCCCCACATACCTGATCTACAGTACAGACACCACGAGCAAGAAAATGCGTTCTTCATATTCCCTACATCTCCTTTTCCAGAAGACTTACAAACTAACCCAGTACCTTAAACCCTTCACCCCAGTTTCTTTCCTGATATAGGACACTAATCACTAGAGCCTATTTATGACTGATGCAGATCACATTTGACATGAAACACAAGCAGTCTAGCAAACAGTGTGGTATCACAGATCAACTATTATTCTTCCTCTACTGGGACCTGTATATCGTGTACACAGTTCATCTGTAAGCAGGAAGAATACAGCAATGTAGGCTAAAAGTCTACCATCTCTTGTCCCATCACACAGTACTGTACAGGCAGGTTTCCAAATGTTTATCATGGATCAAAACAGCTTGTCTTGGTCACTTAAGCTCACAGGAAGCCAACACGACATAAAACTGTGAATTGAAAATGAAGTGTGAATAGGGCAAGCATTTTTACAATATATTGACTGCCTTTATTATACTGCAGTGAGATCACTTGGCTCTAAAGCATGAGATTTTTACAACTACCTCATTTTATACACAAGAGTACTATATTTTATTTGGTGATCCTAGGGCAAGGCCAGGGAGGAGAATTCAAATTTTTCTCAGGCCCACCCTTTGAAAGAAGGGAAAAAAACCCCTCCAAACCAAACAAATACCATTTATTTACATGTTACTGATATCATGAGAACATGAACTTGTAACTCTTGGCCTTCGCTTTAACAAAGGTCATTTGCAGTATTTCATTTAGATCCAAGTAAATGCCTTTTCTTATATTCCCATAAAGTATCCAGCAATGCTACATCTCTATACATTTAATACTTCCCACGATATACAAGGGCGGTTTGATTTTACAGCACACTGAATTGAAGAATAAACCTAAATGAGCTGTCTCATTGGCACTGGAAAGAGAAGGCAATAGCAACATGGGAAAGAAAATAATTTGTTCACAAACAAAGCAAGGAGGCAGGGAGGAAGAAAGAAAAGGGAAAAAAGCAGCAACCAGAACACAAGCAGCTGGTGCTCAGGGACTAGGAAGGACTTTGGCTCCACAATAACAGGATCAGTTGCATAATCGCTGCTGCCTGTGAAGTTATACAATGTCTGCCCTTCTTGTCATAAAGAAAACAAATAATCAACAAAAAAAGTCCTTTTAGGGCACAGCATCTAATAAACGAAATACTACTCTCCTACTAAAGAGAAAGGGCTCTGTAGTTTGAAACATTACTTTTTAGCCTACTAAAACACTAAACATCAAAATCTGTGTTGATCCTTACTAAAAACATCTTATTTCCCTAAAAGCAACATGTCCTAACACCAGTGCCAAGCCACAAGAATTTACCACCTGGCTTTTCCAGCCCTGATCTCAGAAGACTTATTTTTACTAGAGAAAGATGGTCCTAAGGCCAAGTAGCATGAAATGTGACCTCTCTTGTTGCTGTAGAACATTACAACTTCTGTGGCTATCATGACATTTGAACAAAAATCATGAACTACTAAAGAATCCCAAGAACTAACACAATTGTAATTCTATGACTGGACATTTTGCAGGTACTTAGAGCAGAACTGGCATAACACTGCTAAGAGGAACGAAGACAACCTACAAGGAATGACACATCACTGAAGAGTGAGCAGGAAGGAGGTTTTCCTGAGTGGTCATGTACTGTGCAGACCTGTAGGCTGTGGCATTGCACAGAGTGAATCTGAGGTTTGATTTGGGTGTGAAAGATCACAAAGATAGCGCACGCAGATTAAGAGGCAGCTGAATTTCAGTTTGCCAGCACTGCATCCATGAAGATAATTCTACTCTAATTACAGCCTTCTTGTTAAGGACTTGGACCAAAAGAAGAGAAGCTTTATCTCCACATCTAAAATTTGCATTTCTCTGTAATTATCTCTCTTCTGCTGTAAGTCTTGTCCATTTGGTTCTTCATACCTCTGGGTCAGAAGTTTTATATCTTCTCACCATGATTTGGGCTCACAGCCCAATGTTACTGCATTGCAGAGTCAGCAAAGACATGATGCAGCAATATTCCTGAATTTATTTGGATGTGGAGGTATGTGTCATCGCTGCCAATCCCTGAAAGCCATCCAGACAAAACTGAAGAGACCCACGGTATTTCAGAAGAAAAAAAAACAATCATAACAATGACACTAAGATGGCCATTGTGACACCTTATGTCCTGTTGTTACTTTCTAACTAGTGTCTAGAACATTGCAAAATTCACTGACTGTGCAAAGACAGAACAAACATTCACTCTACTACTCCCCCCTAGAATTCGAAGCATTCCCCCCTTGTGCTCAGCACAGACAACTTCCAGAAACAAGGGCAGGAATCCAAAGCTCCCCTTGAAGAGGAGTGGAAATATCAGGATCTGCTTTGCAGTGAAGCACAGACCAATTTCAGAAGGAAGGGAGACACCTAACCTACACTCCCCTTGCCATCACTCACCCTGTCAGCTCCTGGGTAAGTAGCTAGACGAGAACAGCACCATCTCTAGTGAAAGAAAAGAGAGAAGCTGCTAACCTGACAGCCTGAACCAAGGAATATGCTGGGCACACACTGATTCTGTATATCCAAGACATTCAGAGACCAGTAATTAGAGAAAGGCCTAGTCCTCTCTGCTTAACTCATCAGCCCTGAACTTGCCTGAGAAAGGTGATGCAGATGCTGTTCTGCCACACCATCCTCACTACACTGCACCGGACTGTCTTGACCGGTTACAATTTCAGAAGCAGTGGCCAGACCATACCAGCATTTCATCAGCAATCACCTTAACAGGAGAGCAGCACATTCCAACTGCACCTTTCTGCTTTTTTCGTTTCTTTTTTCATACTGGGGATTGCTCCAGACGGCAATAATTCAATCCTTAAAGCCCCTTATTGTGAATATGCTACAAAGCAGCATAGCTTTATCGGTAATGTCTCAGTTCTGAATTAAGTAAGCCACTTACCTTTCCTAATGCTTCTGCAACAACTCAGAATTTTGATTAATGACCTGCTCTGCAATAAGCACCCCTTACACCAACTTCATCAGCAGTCTCCTCACTCCCCTCCCAGCTCTCTGGCAAACGCTTTGAACAATTCTCATGCTCATGACTCAGGGGAGACATTTTACCTGTTCAAAGAGTAAAGCAACTCCAGTCAACTCTCAAGACACTACTGTACACTAATCCAAGTACAACTGGAACAGCTACTGTGGATAAAGTATGTGATGCCCTCTCTTGTGGAAAAGACAAGATCTGAAAATCCACCCCTCCTCCACCCATTTCTTTTTGGTTTGTTGTGAAGGAAGGAGCAAAAGGAGAAAAAACCCACAAATCTAAAGTGCTCCAGGACTCCAACAAGCAAAATCTGGCACTGTAATAAATTTACTTATAAGACAGGTACCTAAATGCTAAAAACTAAGCAAGTCATAAGGCTCATAGTTAAGATGCTTCTTACTCTGCTACCCACTGCCTAATGCACAGGCAAATGGTTTACATAAAAATGTGTCTTATTAGCAAATTTACACATAAAAAAGACAAATTACTCACTTTTTATATGTCTAAGGTTGCTCTATAGTTGATAACTTCTGATTAAACAGCTCTCTGAAAGTATGATCTCCAAGCCACTATCTAAGGTAATGGGAATTAAGTACCTGCAAAAGTCAATTTATTTCCTCCCAAGGCTATAAGGACATTCTACGCTCTATCTTGATTTTGGACAACTGGGTCCACACACTTAAGAGAGGTGAACTCTGCCCTCTGTGCAGCTCAGTTGATGAGCAGTTTCTTCTGACTCAATCACCCAGTATCCAATACCAAATACTTCAAGTCTATAATGACCTTTTTACAAGGAAGAATGGATAGACTCACTGAAAAACGCATCCTAAGACACTCAGCTTTTTACATCCAGGTAATTTAGACTTTGCAAATGAGACTCATTTTGGGTTCTGAGAAGTTTTCCCCATTAAATTAAATCTCACCTCTTTCTTCAAAGAGGGGAGAGAGAAAAGAACAAACTAGAAGGAAAGAGGGGAAAAAAAAAAAAAAAGGTGATTATCAGTGACTTGGAAAAAAGTGACCATTTAGCAGGCAATTTGGATGCAAGAGGGAAAATGGAGATGCATCCAGAAGGCATCAAGATGCAAAATTGACCAGACCACAGTTTTGTGGACGCACAAGTCCTGAAAATCTATTTACTTAAACCACTAGAAGCTCAAATGCAGATGTTCAAATCTGATTACTCCTGCTTTATAACCCTGAAGCTTCGTTTGGGAAGAGGTCAAAAAAATGAAAGCAACAATAGAATAAAGCAATGAAAATAATTGTCATTTGTTTTTCCCTTTAAACCATTGAAAGGCTTTTGCCTGCTTTGTCAGCAGCATAATCTAGGAAATCCTACAGCTTACTGTGTTTTGGCCTGAAAAGAACACAAACATGAACATACCACTTCCTAAACTTGTCAAGTCTCAACAACCACTCTCCTGCCCAGCAAAAGAGAGAAACAAAACTTTCATCCCGTTATCATCCCAGCCAACATGAAATGAACACAAAGAAACAAAATCAGAATTTGCATATCTGGTATAAAACTGAAGTAAACTCACTGAACACCAATCCTATGGACAAAGGGGAGCCAGTCCAGATTCTCTTAATCAGAAACAATTATGCTGATCCCACATTATCTGTGCATTTATGTTCTAAAATAAAAGCAAACAAAAAAGGCAATAATATTTAGATCATCAATATCCTAAATGTAGATGAACTGAAATTATTAGAAGTAATTGG
>VWZG01002742.1:855481-932367 GCA_013396735.1 Grallaria varia
CCAATGCTGCACCGTCCGGGCGCCGGGGTCGTCCCGGCCCCATCAAGGCCGGGCCGGGCCGAGGGGGCCGCGGAGGGAGCGGGGCCGCTCCCCGCGACGGCTGGTGGCCATCTTAGTCCTCCTCCTCGGCGCCGAGTGCCCCCTCCCCGCCCGGCTGCCAGCGCTGCCTCCTCCCTCCGCTCCAACTCCTCCTCCTGCTCCCGGCTGCCTGCGGTCGCTCCCGGGGAGAGCCGCTCCGTCCTGGCAGGCCTCAGGTCGTCTTCTTAGTTCTTGGGCGTTTTTACTGTTTATCTCACCTTCTGGAGCGGGGGGTTTGGCTCCTCCTGCTTGTGCGACGGGAATCCCGCTCCTCTAGCGCTGTCCGCCCGTGTTCCCGCCCCGCTGTCCCGCCGCCATCCCCGGGAACACAGGCCCGAGCGGCGGGAGAAGCCGTCCCGGGCAGGAGCCTGGAGGTGGGATGGGAAGGGCAATGCAGGTCAATGCTGGAGCGAATAAGGCACCCTCGGGTTGGGGTTGAGGTGCTTTCCCTTCGCTTTTAGTCAGGCGTACATCTAGGGAAAGTCCACTGGGAAATATCCCTAGTGCTGACCCTGTCTGTGCTGGCCAACCAATCTTATCTGCACGACCCCGATGTCTAAACACAGAAATTACCTTTCCCCCACTTAATCCAAACGTTCAGTTAAATTCCCAACGGCCAAAGGACTTTTTGTCAGCAGGACAAAGCACCAGCTCAGCCACAGGCTGCGCACACAGAGCGTGGAGTCACTGCAAGCCTCATCCTCTTGGATAGACCCAGGGAACAGAGCAAAGGTGTGTCCGCGCGTGTGTGACCACATACCCTTCTGCCTTCTTTCCAGTCACTTAAAAACTTACGTCCTTCAAGAAATCAACTGCTAACGGCCATTCACACCCCCCACCCCCCCAGCAATTTTGTTTGGAGCGTTTTTTCATCTGCAATATCCCTTCTGAAGTCTTCATTGAAAGAAACAAAATAGCAGTTGGGAGAATCTTGCTGCAGGGGTAAAAGCTGCAACAAACAATGCACAAACCATCCAAGACCTCTGTGTTTCATTGGCAAATTATCACAAGCACCAACAACCAGGACCATTGGCTCTGCTACAGGGGTTTATTAAACAAAGCTGTGTGCTCTGTTGTGCTTGAGGACAAGTGGAAGTAACCACCATTTATCCATTCTTCCTTTTCTGGCCATTAGCACCGAACATGTAAATCCACTTAATGTTTTTACTGGCTGGTGTACTGCGCTTCAGCTGGCAGTGGAAATCATCCTGCTCCCATTCAGGTGGTGAAAACTCTCTGCTTAAGACTTACAGGTGTCTTGAATAAGGCTAACTTTAATTCAGCTGCTAAGGAGCACTCACTGAAGTCAAAAGTGTAATTCCAAATAAAGCCCACTTCTCTGAACTGAAAAATAAAATGAGCAAGGACAAGTATATAACTTCCCTGACTACACAATATGCCACCTTTCCTTGTTAAAGGCATTTTCAGGCATCCTAAATTCACTGTATTAACAGAAGCAACATCTAGCCAAGCTCAGGAGAACTGTAATTGTAATATGATCAGGGGCAGAAGCTCTTAGATAGCTGGTATTCTTGTGTCCGTGGAGAAAAACTTAAATTGTATGCCATGTGTATCTTGTGTTGTCACCCCTAATGAAATGCCTGCTGTTGCATACTTTTTGGACACGGAGCATTTTAACAGCTTCTTCCCAACCACCGTTTACAGCCTTCTCTTCCCCATCATATGCTAACACAAGTAATTGCCACTGTCTGCTATGTAAAAAAAAAAAAAAAAAAGGTTTTCGATGGCTAAGGCCATATGAGAAATATTACCAGAATAGGAAGGGAAAATGAGGATAGTCAAAACATGAAACTACAGATTTGCTTCCAGGGGATGCCTTTTTGAGGGCACTCACTATGTTTTGTATGCATAGTGAAGTAAAGTATACCCAAAAGTGTGTGTGTGTATGTTGAGTTACATACTATCACATACCAGACTGAAATAATTTGCCCGTGGGGTGAATGCTAAGCTCAGAGTCAGTGGACAGTATGTTTCTTCTACCAGAACAAGTCTGTGTCTCAGCCCGTTGAGAGCTAATATGCATTGAATTTTTACAGTTGCATCCTCCTTAACCTGTAAGCCATGCCAGTCTAGAAGTACAAATGCAATGCACTTTACTAGGCAGAATTTGGCCCTGCTTGGTCTACTTTCATTCTGGACTGCAGCAAAGGGAGCACTGATTTCATCAGCTTGTTCTGACAGTTATTTCCCTTACTGTGCAAGATGCAGCCTGTGAATGGTACATGGCAGTTACACTTCACAAAACAAACAATCTTCCCTCTGTAATTTATGTGTAGGAGGGTACTTGCATCTCTCATATGTAAAGGATTAACAAGACCTCTCTTAGCCATCTCTACTGAGTAAGAACCAAAGCTGACAGAAATGGTGCTGTTCCTTATTCCTTATCACTAGTGGGAAATCAGAAAAATCCCCCAGGATGGCCGTGGGAGTTGCACTCCAGACGTATGCCAGATACACATTTTGCTGCATGCCAATTTATATGGCTTTTCTCTTCTTGCACAGCTAATGTTCATTGCATTCCTATTTATAGTTCCCATCTTTTGGTCAGTTGTCACAGTTCCAAAATAAATAATAGCTAGCGGTAATGTTCCATACTGAGTGACACCAGACACTCATTTTACGTTCTCAGCATCTCTCCTCTTGCAGAGCCCATCACAGGTACCTGCCTGTCTTTCTCAGAAAAGGTGGAAAATAGTAATTACAGTGCTATAGTTAGACAAAAGAAAGTATTTACAATTAATCTTTCTTCCACTTTGCAAAGCAACTGTGCACAAGGGATTGCATCATTCATTAAAAAATGTGGAGATGTATTTAAATTTCTTTGCCTCCCTTATTAGAAGGCAAGGTGAAACCAACACAATTGTCTTTCAGTAGTGCAATGCCATTCAGCTTTCACATGAGACACTCATGTCTTTCCATTGCATTTATTTCACACATCTTGGGCAGTAAAACTATGTCTGTCCTGTTAGTGTATATCAGCTAATACCAAAATACAGGCACATCAGAACTGGAAAGAAATTGCTACAAGTAAGTGAAATAAGACTGAGGGAATTTTAGCCTTTTTTTTCTTTAAAATTTTTTCAACAGAAGAAAATAGCACCATTTTCCAAATTTGCACAGCCTAACATTTACATCATACAAGATTCTTATGACTTCCTTTGAGAAATACTCTTCCCTCCCTCCTTCTTGCTTGTTTACAGATAGCTTTTGGTATTAAATAACAGGAAGGGTGGAGCTGTGGAGGGTCTAGTGCTGCTGTTCTGAGACAGTCATGTTGAATTTGGCTGAAATTGGAAAAATTAAAAAAACAGTCAATTCCCTCATCACATATGCTCTTCAGAAAAATAATGGCCTGCTTGTCAGAAGTTAATAAATTAAACAATCCCCAAATAGTCTACTATTGAGCTCATACCATTTATAAAGCATTAAACCAGTTACCACAGCAGAAACACTAGGAACCTGATGGAGTAACAGTCAAAGAAAGCTGCGGCTGGGGCTACCCCTTCCTCCCCCTCTGGGGCCCTGGAATCCAGCCCCACTTTGGATAAACAGCTGTCTGTGGATGTTAGTCACGCAGTTCAAATAAAGAAATAAATATTTCCATCCCAGTGCTGCAGAATCAGAGTTCAGAGGTGGATGATTTGTGAGTAGTTTTTTACAGCTGGATATAACGTGGGGTTTTTTTCTTCTATGAAAAGAACCACTGATGAAGCAGTATTGAAAGCAAGAACATGAGGATTAGGGGAAGAAGCAGGACAGAGGAGAGTGCGACAACAGAATTCCCAGCCCACAAAGCTTTAGGCCACATCTGTAAGTGTAAAAGAAAGCATAGCTTGCAGTTAAGTTCTGAAAAATCCCTGCCCTGCCTCTGATTGTATGTGCAGAATGGAGTTCTTGCTACAGAGGTTACTCATCATACGTAACTCATGTACAATGAAATATTTTTAGAAGATTCAAAGAATAAAGCATCGATAGAAAAGGGCACACGCCAAACGAAGTGTTACATTGTGCATGTGTGTGTATGGGAAAGAGCATGTAGTTAAAAAGAATGTCAAATAAACTACACGCTACTTAATACATAGAGGATATTGAAAATTTAGAGGTCAGAGCTGTATTCATTGGGTCTAAATTTTTACATGCCTGTATGTTAATGATTATTATGGACTCTCAGATCTGCACAGGCAAAAAACAACCACAATTTTAAGTGCCTGGATTGGATTCAGGCCACTGGAATGTGACTCCACACGTCCAATGAAAGGAGGAAAAAAGAGCAGGTGGCAACAGAGAAGGTGCAGTTCAGTTGAGGTCATGGTGGCTTATGCAGCCTCAAAGCCTGATGATCCCAGGAGTGAATCTGAGAGGATGAGATCACACTCAGAGTGAGGGAAAAATGCTGCCATCTGGTGCCTCTGGAGAAAAAAAAAAAATTTAAAAAAAAAAGGTGGGGGGGGAGTTATGTTGATGGTTTGCTTCACCTACAGCGATGTCAGTGCTGCTGGTTCAGTCCTACAGCCCTCCAATTGTCTTTTTGTTGTTTGGAGGTGTTACCATTCCACATGGCATATGAAAACTAGCTTGTGAAGGCTGATGTTGAATCTCAAAACAAACAGGCTGAAAAAGTACATTTTATAGCGGTTTGCCCAGAAGAGGAATATCTGCAAGTATTAATGTAGTCTTTAAGGCAATTTTAGGAAAGATGGTTTTAAACAAAGCCACTTCTGTCTGGAAATAACATACACCTTATTTATTTTGGCGGAGTTATGCATATTCACGCTGAGAGATTGCAAAATGCTCTCCTATGACAAATCCTGTATATACTTATTTTACTACAGTGTAACATCTGAAAAAGAATGAAGAAAGTGTGCTTTGCTATAAGGTTTTGTGAAAAAGTTTAACAGAACAAGAATTCAATACATTTCTTTTACAAAAGTCTTCAACCTTGACCATCACTGCACAGCCTGTAATGGCCACTATTTTATCCTATGAGCATTGTAGATTATACTTAGTGCATGTCAGAAGCCTCAGAGGATACAGGACTAGACACTAAACACCACTTATTTTTATGATTCGCCCTTTACATCAGCCTGTTTTAGATTATTGTTGATATAGCCTCAGAGGATGTGCCAAATATGTACTGAGAGGCTCCACAGTGTTAGAATGAGGGAGTGTTATTTTTGTCTAAGATATTTTTATTTTTACAGGCTTTCACAGAAAGCCATAATGGTAGCTTGGAGAGATTGAAAAGACTGATCAAATAAAAACCCATACATTGTTCTATTTTAGATGTACCAGTAATAAAGATAGTTCTTTCTGGGAACTTGAATTTTTTTATCCCTTGACCAAGGGAAAATCTGAAGGCCACAGTTCAGCTTCCCACTGGAAGAAAACTGGGTAAAGTGGGTTATGTACCTTATTTATTTTTAGACACGTCATTTTTGTAAAAGAGTGGTCACAAAACCTCAGGCATGAAATCTATTCTTGCAGATAAACTAACTCCCACAGCACCATCGATTTCCCAGGAAGATACTCTAATCCAAGAACAGCTTCAAAGTCATAGAGTAATCCAAGGACCAGAGAATCTTCTAAAGGATTTATTGTACAACTTTGCAGAGCAAAGAGAAGGAACATGTTTGCCAGCAAAGAAAAGTAATTTGTAAAGTTATAACTAAAAGGGCTTTCTTGTAACTGCCTTAACATGTACTTTCCCACTTCAGCCTTAGTATTTGATTTATCAAGATGCAAATTCAGTGCTAACTTCCTCTCTTTCAATGAGTGACTGATGTAGCCTGGCAAAGTCTTTGCCACCGCAGATCTCTGTTGTGCACGCCTGCAGACAACCTCAGGCTGACATGGAACAGACTTCAGTAAGTATGGAATACTGTGGGACTGAATACATTGAGAACATCCTCCTTTCCTAAATCACTAGGGGATTGCTTTTATTCCAGCTTTCAAAGAGTGGACAGGTAATTATCAAGGGACATGTTAGTTAAAAATATTTATTATTTCTTATTTTTTTATTTTGTTTGTTTGTTTGTTATTATTTACCATGCCCTTTGAAAACAATAAGCCAGGTTAACCCTTTGACTAAATTCCTAAAGTTCTGTGAAAAAAAGGAAACGGTATTAGACAAGCTATATGAAACTTAATGTCACTTCAGAAAGGCTGTTCCAAAAACTTACTCCTTCCATGGTATCATACTTCTTTCATTCAGTTCCTAGCCTTAGTGTATTGGCAGCCATTTTATAAACATTTGTTCCTTAACCCCCCCCAAATTTTCATTCGAAATGGAGCTAGATCCTCATATGACTAATGTGGCACTGGAAGAACTTGGAGTTTCTTCCTCTCCAACAGCATTAGAATTGCTTGTGGATACACAGAGGGATTCCGGAGCTTTTGGATGTGTACATAGCTTGTGGTAGAGGAGTAATTTCTTTGACAGTCCCTTGCCCATGAATAAATCAAGCAACTTGAAGCCCTTCTAATATTATTAGCCATGTCATATAAAGCTAGTTTTAAGAAATAACAATAAGAAATTTCTCAGTGCCTGTGGCAGCCTTATGAACAGCAACTTCCATTGGCAATCTCCCTTCAAGTTACAGTTTGGGAAGGGCATTTCATTTCACTTCACACATAAAAGTGTTTTTGGTTCATCTTCCATCTCCAAGTAGAGTAACTGCATTGCATCAGCCAGCTGATTCAAAGAGATCTATTAGCCAAACTTTCGATTATTCCCAAAGGAGATGATAAAGGGTTAGCTGTAGTAGATTGCTAGGTGGCTAGGAGGGTACTTCTGAGCCAGCCATGCGAAACATGGCTGGAAAGAGCCTGTGCCTTGTCAGAAGGCTTTTATTAACCCAGTAATGGGTTCTGCATCTCCACTGGATTGATCTGGATGTCTGCCTATCGAGAAAAATGGAAAAACACCAGGTTAAGATAAGCATACCATCCAGCATGCAGAGCAGTGAACTTGTAGTAGAAATAAGTTACAGCCTTTTTGTGTTCGCATGGTCTTGAGGGTGACAAAGTACAGTTCATGTTACCTATAATCACCCAGTGCTTTTCAAATGACTAGGTGTTAGTATCTGGGCCCATGTGACCACGATACCATGCTATTTCCTTACAATCCCAATTAGTTTCTCAGAATATTCTAGTGATCAGTCTACAATCTGTGCACTCATGCACTGCAAAATGTTGATTGCAGAGTTAAGAGAAAGATTTAAGCTTTTCCTTGATTTATGTAGATGGGTACAGGTAATTATCTCACAGCAATATTGTCCATCTCTAAATTAGCATAGGCTACTTTAAATATGTAAAAATGACATTTCACCTTGAGTCACAACAAGAAAGAAGTGTCTCCTGGCTTTTTTATGGTTCCATCACTTTAGCCAACCAGCTTTGCAAAGAATTTCTTTTTTTTTTTTTTTTGATCGGCAAAATGAATTCTTAACCAGTTCTGGAAGAAGCCATGTATGGATGTCCCATGGCATAGCTACCACCAGCTTGGTACTTGGCCATCAGCTTCCTTATTCTTTTTATTTCAATTTTTCACACATAAATACTGCCTAAAAGAATGGGTTCTTCTCTCAACATCCAATTGCCACTGTCAAATGTAAAATGTAGCTTCTGAAAATGAACCAGACCTCCCAGCTGCAGATTCTGTAACTTTACCTCCTAAGGCAGAATGAGAGGTTGCAGCTTGATGTAAGTTCAAGCCAGACATATGGATTGATCACACACAAGACAGGGCTTGAACACTGCCTCATGGGATGTACATTCACCCCAACAATGTTTGTAGCTAACATGTGGATTTATTTTATTGCTGATGGATAACATGTGTGAAAATAAGACTTGGGTTTGAAAGGCAGCAGTTTCCCTGCTTTTAACTGACTTCAAACTTACTTTTCCCCCCCTTAAATCAGCTGACCAAAAAGAACACATACTAGCTTGCATATCCATTTTAATCCTCCTATCTCTTCCCCTCCATCATGTGATCCTTTCTTCCTCAAAACACTCAACAGTTTTTAACACGTCAGCGGTAAGAAACAAGTGCAGGACTCTCCAGAATTTGATGACAGAAGAGAGTTCTGAGTGTTATTACACACTTGCTGTCTCTGCATGAGCCACCCTGCTCTCTCAAAGCATACAGTGAAGGCTCCTGGAAAACAGGCCCTTCCCACAAGGTCTTCCTAGGGGTGTTCCTTCATTTGGAGTCCAAATCTTTCCTCTCAACAGATTAGCTTTCTCTCTTCGTTATTTCCTCTTATGCCCTCTGAAGTGATAAACTGCAAACCCTGCAACTGGCTTTTATTTCCTCATTCAGGCACTGATCAGAAAGGCACAGGGATATACTCTTGTCGAGTCATCAGCAGAAAATGCTGACTGTCACAACTGAGAAACAAGACAGCAGTTCCTGTAAAATCTGTGTTCTGGGAAGTGGCCAACAGAGTGGCAAATAACCTCTCTTAGCTGGTTTGCTGGAATATCCACTAGTATGTCTGAAACATTACATTTTCCATCAGAGGGTATAGAAAAGAAATCAAGGTAAGGAAGTGATATCTGTAAGGAAAATAAAGAATGTTATAGTCAATTGCTTCTAAATATTACAGAGATGGATCTGTGCAGACCACAATTCAGCTGTTCCTTCTCTGTGTTACCTAATGAGAAATCAAGCAAGGAGATTTTTCTTTCTTTTTTGAAAGAAAGTCACAAACCACATTTTTAGGAGAAGACTACTAATCTGCTTAACTCATCTTGTTACAGCCATAGAGGTACAAGGTAATGCTTGTAGAAACAGTCCTTGCAGTAATTCCCTTCTCCAGCAACTTCTAGAGATGCCAATCTTTTGGCCACCCAAAGCCTCAGTTATCCTTCCTAAGGAAGTCATTGATCTAGTAGTTTCTATGATTTGTGACACAATATAGAATTATTACCAAAATGACCCACCTTTAATCAGAGATAAGGACTGCAGGAGAAAAGGTGCTGGCCTTCAGGCTCTGTGCTACAGACTCACCAGTTAGGGATACTTTTCTTCTCATTCGCATCACCTGGGAGTCACAGCTGGATCTCAAACACACCTATTGCAGATTTGAGGATAAGACTCCCATGGAAGTGGTCTTCAGTCCAGATTCTACTAGCACAATGACTGCAAAGGAAAAATTAAGCAAATTTAAGCAAATACAAGGACTAAAGCAGAGGACATCCTGAGTTCACAGCAGAATTCATGATAAAAACAGAATTTGTGGTAGATTCATAGTATTTGATTAATTTAGAAGACTTTAACCTTTATATGCAATCTTAAACATGAAATATTAATTGGGAAGAAAATCAATTTAAATTACATGATTTGTCTTTTCCTCCATGACTGTCTAAAGACTGAGTGAAGACAAGAAAAAACCAAAAACCTCAAATTATGTGGGCTCACATGCCTCCTAATGCTCTGAAAAAGTAATCACATTTCTGTGATAATTTTCCTGTGGTATAATAGTTTCTAAATTCAAGGTGTGATTGCTTTCTCATCAGGACTTGATGGTGTTGTTGTACCTGCTGTAGGGGATTGTATTACATGACCTATGATTGCCGTTCTGTTCCTATTTCTCTGTCTCACAAACTGCCCATCAGATTTCCTAAAACTGAAAGGTGACTCAATCTCCCTATCCAGAAATAACATTGGTATTTTTTGCATGAGTGTAAGCTCTATCTTACACTGTGATTATCAAATCCTTCCTGAGGCACCCAAGGAAGATCTCGACCATGTAGGAGTTGCCATCACTGTTCCCAGAGTCTTACTGAGCAATTCACATGCTTCCCACGTACCACATTTCCACCATCTGTGGCTTTCACGTGGCTTCCAGATGTCCTATTGCCACTAGCAGCCATTCGTAAAGCTGCCTCCAGAGCAGGGCTTGCTCACCATTTCCAGGGCAATGCAACGTGGCCCCAGCTCACCAAAACACCTTCCTGCAGGTGCTGTAGGGGTGGCAGTGTCCCCTTGCTGCACACAAATACCAGCTTGTTTCCTTCCACATGGAAGCAGTGATTCAGAGCAAGAGGAACTGTGTCTAACAGGCTGCACAGGGGATTTTTTGAAGGTTATGGAGGGGGAGAGAACTGCTTGGAAGAGAGGAGCCAGGAAGGGTATAGAGCTTATGGGAGATGATAGTTGAGGGGGAAAAAAAGGAGATGGCCTGATGAGTACCATTTGTGTGCTTGAGCAGGTCCAACTGGGCTAGCCAGCTTCAGTCAGGGAACACAGCACACAGACACATCACTCTGGTGCACATGAGCAGCATCAAGCAGGGAAACAAAGTTCCGAGTTGGCTGTTTTGCACAACTGCTATAATTTTGGGTCATCTCAATCCATATAGAAAAATCTTCATTTGCTTCTTCTGTCATTCTCTTTCCAAAATACAGAAAAGGCTTTTTGTGTGTGTGTTTTGAATTGAGGTGTTTTTTGCAAAATGAGTGGGTAAGAAGCAGAAACAGATAGTTCAGAAACACAATCTGCCCCTGCACTACAGGAGACATTTGCATGCTATTGTGAAAAAGATGTGGCACCTCAAGAGATTACTTGATTTTCAAATTGTTGCACCTAGACAAGTCATAAGTTAGAAACTCAGTGTTTTAAATAGCTAGTTCTGGGAAAGTGTCATCTTTCCCTCAGGTTTGGGGAGTTTGGTCTGTGAATGCAGCTGATTTAGGCATTATGTTGCATTCTCTCGACTGGATGGGTGTTGGATCAGGTGCTGGTGGCATTGCAGCACCACAAGCTTTGTGCACTCTGTGTCCTCAGTGCCAAAGACTACAGGCTTGCCTTCAGCGTGGCTGGAACCTGAGAATGGCACCTCCAGCACCTAACACCCTAAAATAAATAAATGAATAAATAAATAAGGCATTTTCAAACTTCTGTCTCTGCTTTGAGTTGGGTTTTTCTAACAATGCCTAGCGCAATCTGTGTTTCACAGCTGAACAGGTGGATCCAGCAGGAGGGCTGTAGGTTGCAGACAGGAGGGAACTGGTATCTGCTCTGAAGCTGCAAGTAGCTTCTTCTGGGGGACGGTGCACAGCCAAACTTCCTCCTTATTGCACTTGACAAACCAGTGATTAATGTCCAAAAAAAGAAAAACCAAACTAGGCTGCTTTTGTGAAATGGAGGGCTGATTTCTAAACACATTGGGAGGAGGTATAACATTTGGCTTGGTGCTTTTAGTCAGTCTAAAGGATACAAGTTTCATTTGAATTATCAAAATATATTCTAATTTTTCAGTCCAGGGCAAAAGTGATGTTTCTCAAAATACTGGATTCAGCTCTCAGTCTCTCAGAATCCACATGAATGCACCTGATTTCCAAGTTTCTCCTCAGCTGGTCTCTCAAAAGTCTTGCCATAGGGATTTTTGTTTGAATGTTTTATGCTAGTTTTTAAACAAAAATTATTTAAAAACCCAACAGGCATCTATCTTTACAGCCTATTTAAAAAGGCATACAAGCTTACAATAATCCATTTACTAATGGTTAGATAGAGAACAAAGCTTAATGCTGAACAGGTTGATTTAGAATGTGTTTTCCCAAAAAACAGTTATTGAAACAACAATGTGAGAACTAGGCTTAAGCAATGTAGAAGGTGAATACCATTTATTTAAAAAAAAAGTTACCATATTAATCTTCACTTCAGTCCTCCGCTCTAAAACTCTGAGCAAACATAGTATTATTCACCCAACTGTATTCTCACTCAGGTCAAGTTTAATTAAGACTTGTCTTAATTCAAACAGTAATATCACATCCCTGATAAAGAGCAAGTTAAAATTCCCCTTGCATTGAACACCATCATGCTCCCAAGAGTTTCAGTGTTGGATCAAGTTAATTATGTTTAAATTATTTCCTTTGGTGTGCCCATGTAAAGATCACCATCTGACCCCTCAGAGCAGGAGCAGCAAATTAAAGCTTTCCGCCACTTACAGCAAAGCCTGTCTTACCACTGCACCCTCGCGGTGGTTTGTCTGCCTTAACTTTTAACACTACAGGACTACATCATTAAAAAAAATAAAAAAAATCTTAGTAATATTGCTCGGCTTCCTATCTCTTAAAATTCTCCCAGGGAGGTTTTCAAAGTTGTCACCTTCCAAATGTGTTTGTCTGGCAACGTTATGTAAACAAAAATCACTGAACGTAAATGCTCACCTGTGCAAGATTTCAAACATAGGAGTAAGTGTGTAAATTGGAAGCAACTTCTGTCTCACAGCACAATTAAAGACCAATAACTTCTAGGTGAGGCAGTTAAGAAAAACCCTGTGTTTCTTAAAAACAAACGAAAAAGAATGTTGCCTAAATGAAGCCTTCAAACAGAGAAAGGGCAGGAGTGAAAGAGACTGGACAAAATTGCTCTCTCTTAAATCTTTTTTACAAGCTTTCGAAGTTTTTAGCCTAGGAACATTCAACTTCTCAGGCAATTGGGAATTTTTTCACATACTGTGAGTATACAGATGCTCTGGCCACAAAACCAAACCAAACAACCGTGAACCAGAAGAATTTGTTTGTAGTTAGTGTTATCAAGCCACTCTGAATAAGCCATCCTTGTGTCAAAGACATGCCAAATCTCTGCACAAATTAAAATGCAACCATGAAGTACACAAAGGGACCTTGTCTGATTCTGACAAATGCTTTCTTTTGACTGTTCGTGGTATAGACTGCAAATAAATAAAAGTAATTTAAAGCTTTCTCCTAGAAAATTATGCTTTGTGATCTGGTGGTTAGAGATGATACCACCCAGAGCAGACAGGCCAGTTTTTGTCCTGCTGTACACAGGTTTTCACAGAAAAAAAGCTTAGAAGTAGCAGAAATCTGCAAGTTATTTTTTCTGACTTACAGGCTCTGTTTGTAAAGGGTGGCATTACATTTGCTGCATACCAGATGAATAAACATGATAACCTCAATGCTGACGAATTATTTAGGAGAACATACAAGGCAAATACCATGTTGTCTTCTAGCCAAAGCTTCGGAGGACTTTGTCCTTGGTTTAAAGTAAGGTCAAATACACCAACACTTACAGACTATCATTCTTTTCAGTGCCACCCTTGCAGAAGCAAAGTTTTCTACCAAGTCTTACAGTGTTCTATTAGATTAACATTTCATTTATTGGTTGGTAGAGCGGAGGCTTGTGTCCACACTCAGTAGCAGTCTTGACCTTAAGAGCTGCCAGTATAGCTTGGGTTGGAAGGGACCTTAATGATCATCTTGTTCCAAACCTCCTGCCATAGGCAGGGAACCTTCCCTAGGGCAGGTTGCTCAAAGCCCCATCCAACCTGGCCTTGAACACTTCCAGGCATGGGAAGGTTAAAGCCATTCCCCCATTCCTATCACTACATGCCCTTGTAAAACATCCCTCTTCATCTCCTTTGTAGCCCTTCCAGGCACTGGAAGGCTGCTAGAAGGTCTCCTCAGAACCTTCTCTTCTCCAGACTGAACAGCTTTCTCAAACTATTTTCATAGGAGAGGTGCTCCAGCCCCACAGTGACTTCACCTGGACTCCATCCAACAGATCCATGTCCTTCTCATGTTGAGAGCCCCAGAGTCAGACATATTACTCCAGGTGAGGTCTTACCAGAATGGAGTAGAGGGGCAGATTCTCCTCCACTGACCCATGGCTGACACTGCTTTGGATGCAGCCCAGGGCACATTGCTGGGTCATGTCAAGCTTCTCACTCACCAACACCCCAAGTCCTTCTCCACAGAGCTGCTCTCAATCTATTCTCCTCTCAGCCCACATTTGTGCTTGGGATTACCCTGACACAGGTGCAGGACCCTGCACTTGGCCTTATTGAACTTCATGAGGTTCACATGGGCCCAGCTCTGAAGCCTGTCCCTCTGGATTGCATTCCATCTCTCCAGTGTGTCCACCACACCCCACAGTTCAGTGCCACTGGCAAACTTGCTAAAGGTGCACTCAATCCCGCTGTCCATGTCTCCAATGAAGATTTTAAACAACTTCTTTTCTAGCTATGCCTTCTGTTTCCCTTTGGATAGGAAGTGTTTGTAAACATGTATTTTTGCAATGTGAAATTACTTTGGTTGCATAATGACTATAATTTGTCAGTTTGCAGCAGAGCAGGCTAAGGTCAAATTTACATGCTGCTTTTGAAACTGCATCTGGCATTAGAAGAGCTGAGGATGCTGCAAGCTGAAGAAAAGGTTTCCCCTCACCTCCATCCACGTTGCTGAGTGATGATCCTGTTTTTTGTTTGAAAGCAAAATTAGCTATCCTAGGACTGGTTTGGAAATTCAGTGTTGCTGGAGACAGGAGGGCCATTCAGGCATGGGAAAAGCGATTTAATAACAAGGTGTCAGATAACTTTGAGCCCAAGTTGGAAACTACATTTTTCCAATCTGTGTATTAACTTAGCCTTGAAGTGCTACTGGTTGCATGGGGTAGGGACAATTGGTCAAGTGCCTGGGTGTACAAGCCCTTAGGAGAAAATCCATCAAGATAAAATAAGTCTTTCAGGTCAACACAATATGTTTTGATTAAGCCTGCTCCATTTAATATGAAATTTAGAGTTAGCAGCCTTTGCTGCATGTTTGGAAAGCTGTGATCTCAAAATACATTTGAAGTTACTTTTACTCAGACAAACAGAAAGGTTAGGGGGGTTTAAACACCCAAATCCAAATTTGTGCTCTGCAGCATTCCTGCTTGGCTGCTAACTGATCATGAAAGTTTTTGGAAACATGTATGCCTACAAGCTTTCAAATTAAAGCTCCCCAGGTTCATTTCTGCTTCTGGGACAACTCAAAACATGGGTCTCCTTCAACCTGAGGAATAGGCTGCAGATCCATGCTTATCTGGTGTACACCAAGCCTGGATTCCAGCCTTCACATCCTTCCCTCTGAGGGTACTTGGCATGCAGCATCTGCCAGTGCCAACTTTTTTCCAGAAGAGATCAGAAAAACATGTTTGCTTCTCAAGAGAGAAACAGCACTGGGAGTTGGGACCTGCAGCTTTGGAGGTGAATGCCCTTGCCCTTTAGCATAACTGAACATGCTGTTTACTCATCAGACAAGCTCCACACCACAGAATTCCTCTGCAAACAGCCACTGCGAGAGACAGGGAAGGTCTCATTCCTGACATAGTACAGAGGTGCTCTCAAAGACAGGCAGGAGACTGAAACTGAGCTGGCCACTGTTGTATGCTGGAGTAGACAAGGAGGGGTGGTGGCTGCACCTCTGCCCTTGTCCTGGGTGTGAGAGGAATGTCAGTCCTTGCTTGGCTCTCAAGGGAGAAGAATTTGTTCTGTCTCTTCAGCAGCAGGACATACCTCACTATAAATCACAGTACCCAAAAGAGACTGCATTCTGACCAGAAACTTAAGAGACTCTAGGATGTACTGAAAGTTTCCTGCAGCTGTCTCTAGCAGCTCCCCATTCTGAAACACCTAATTCTTATAAACATTTTAAAAATTTCCCATAGCCAAGATTATCCTGAAGTCCCCAAACACATCTGGACATCCAACTTTCTAGCCTCAAAATGGCGCATCCTTGTGAAACTGGAAGTCTGCTGAGACACAGCTTTGCCCAGTTGAAGCTGTCTTTTCTGCCTGTGACAGGTGGCTGTCCCTTGCTATTCTTGCCAAGGACAGCCTGCTGCAAGGCAATCTTCTGTCCCAGGAAATGCTGGTCACCTGGAGAAGCAAACACCAGGGAACCAACCTGGGTGGAGATGGTAAACTTCATCAAGGCTCATTTCATAGAATCATTTAGGTTAGAAAAGACCTTTAAGACCACTGAGTTCAACCCAGCACTGCCAAGTCCATCACTAAACCATGTTTCTGATTGCCACATCTGCATGTCTTTTAAACACCTCCAGGGATGGTGTTCCCTGGGCAGTCTCATTCAGTGAATAAAGTTTCCTAATATCCGATTTATATCTCCCCTGGTGTAACTCATCCTGTTTCTTGATACTTGGGAAAAGAGACTGACCCCCACCTGGCTACAGCCTCTTTTCAGGTAGCTGTAGAGATCAATAAGGTCCCTCCTGAGACTCCTTTTCTTCAAGCTAAACATCCCCACCTCTCTCAGCAGCTCCTCATCACACTTGTGCTCCAGTCCCTTCCCCAACTCCGTTGCCCCCAGCACCTCAGAATCTTTATTGTAGCGAGGGACTCAAACTGAACACGGGGTTCGAGTCGTGGCCTTACTAATGCCGAGCACAGGGGGACTCGACCTGCTTTATCACGGCTCCTCTTCCCCGCTGGAGAGTCTCCAAGCCCTGCTGCACCGTGCCCGGGTTTGTATTCCCTGCAGGCGCAGGGACCGGTCCCGCTCTCCGCCCGCCGCTGGGGAACCGCCGGGCTCGTCCTCCCGCAGCGCATCCCGCCTCGCCGGGCGGGACGGTGGCATGCGGTGGGATGCAGCGGGATATGCGGACAGCGGGGACCCCTAGTGGCATCGCGGCCCGGCCAGGAGAGGGTTGAGGTCCTGCTGCTCGGCGTAGGTACCTGGTGAAATGCTTGTGGAGAAAGAAAAGTCTGTTTCTCTGGACCACGCGGTCTGCTTTGTTCATAAGGGAGAAAAAAGTTCAGTGGAAGTAATAGCCAAAAAGCAGGGTCTACAAAGCGATCCTGTTTGTGGGCGACACACCCTTGTTATTTTAGCCTGACTCTGTTTGAGTTTTACAGACTGACTAGAAAGGGAGACCAACACATAGAGAGAAAAAGGTAAATAAAGGAACGTGATGCATTCAATCCGACCAACCCTCACCTGAGTGTCCTGCATCCAATACTGACATTAACCAGTTGCCAACAAAAGCACAAGGCCAGAGCCTTACTTAAGAGACTCCGAATACCCTTCTGGTCTCATAATTTTCAAGCTCATCCTAGGCTGCATATTGGTGTTGTCTGTTTAAGAAATCTCAGTGTATAACCAGACATGCCTTATACCCATGGGGCTGCAGCAGTGTGGCGCAGTGGCTGGCCCCAGGCTCGTCCCCCTGTCTTGTCCTATGCCATTCCATTCTATACTGTCCTTGGCACCCACCTGCCTGGGTGTGTCATGGCCAGTCAATGATAACTGTCCACTTGTGAGGAAATTGTAGAGTTTTTCTCCTCCCGCTAT
Organism: Grallaria varia; assembly: GCA_013396735.1. Taxonomy (NCBI): domain Eukaryota; kingdom Metazoa; phylum Chordata; class Aves; order Passeriformes; family Formicariidae; genus Grallaria; species Grallaria varia. The sequence continues at coordinate 872,678 of VWZG01002742.1, forward strand.
GATCTGTGCTCATAACAATTGGTATGACTCACAAGTGGTGGCAGATGAAATTACAATTCTTGCAAAGGAACATAATCTGAAGACCTGTAACCATTTTTGAAAATACTGGTATTCGTACCTCGGAAAGTCTAATGTACAATTAGGTTTCCTACCCTGTGTCCTAAGAAGGTATTTTAACCTTACCTCACTTCTTGTATTTAAGCTAATCAATGTGATAACTATAGTGTGTTCTGCACCACACATGCTTCTCAGTTGTGGGTGCAGTTTGCTGTGGCAGCAGTTGTGGAGGAATGTGATGAGGGCAATTTGCCCACTAAAAACTACCTGGAGTAATACAACTAAATTTGAAAGGGAGAAGAATTTAATTTATGATCCCACCAATAAAAAAGCCACAGTTCCTGTTTTTGTGTCAAGATTAAATTACAACGGAGCTATACTCTATTCCCTAGAAAATAAAGTATAGCCTGATATAAAGATGTGTTTGCATAAGGACTTTTTAGCATGAAAATATTTTTATATCTTGTATGAAAATTTTGTACACTTAGAGTTGATTTTTCATGGTATATAGAATTACCCAGCAGAATGGGAGCATTACTTATAAAATTCTTCCAACTATATGTGGATGGGATTGAGAGAGAACCCCATGAAGACATCTCCTCAATAAACTCATTCACACTTGTTCCAGTGTGCAAAAGCAATCAATTTTACTATCGCACCTGAAGATCCACTTGAAATTTGGCTGATTGATGCATATATGTGTATCTGTTGGGGATACCCCTCTGTGGGATTTCAAAATCAGGACCCGATGTGTGATTTTGTGGCTAATTTCAAAATATTTTGGGACCACATCCAACAGACATAGTATTGTGGGATCCCTCACACCCACTACCTATCAAAGAACACTCCAATCCTTGGGACTCACAGGGTGGGAGCAGTGACAAATGAGAATTGGGTTAATAACTGAAATTGGATTTGCATTTTTAATGATTGGGATAATGTATGATTACCCATTTTATTGCTTCTTCTGTTTCTGTCTTTTCTTTCCACCTCTATCTATCTTTATCACCTTCATGGACAACCTGTAAACTGAGGAAGTGTTCCTGGGGAGGAAACAATTTGTTGCAATGCCTAAGCCACTGGGTGGTGTGAGAGACTGAAATGTTATGGTTGATGGCTTACACACTGTTAAAATTACCAAAGGACTTTTGCCCACTGTAGCAAACTATGCAAAGAAGCAACTGCTCATCTGTGGCCACCGAGGCCCACCCCTCCTCCAGTATGCCTCCTGAGGGAAACTGGACTGGGAGTTAAGACACCTCACAGGAACTTAAGATAAAAGTGTCCAAAATCTCAGGTCTAAAGAGGAGCACCCAAGCCTAGGGTGGGGGGAGAGGGGAAGAATGTAACCACAAAGAAAGCCATTCTCAGCAGCTGTGTTGAAAATCATCTCTGGCTGAGTTTGGCAGGCAGGGAGGGACTAAAACCCTTCAAAGACAGGATGGTGCTCCTCCTGATGGTAATTGTCCTCTGCTTACTTGTAAAACTCTCCCTCTCCCCCCAGAGAAGGTCTGACGGGACATCAGCTGTGCTGATGACAGGAGAAACAGCTGAGCAAGGGTCATAAACCACCAAAGTCTCCCAAAGTGCCACCCAGACCCATTCCTGAGCCCTTCCACCAAAAGAGTGCCTGTGACCCAAAAAGGGTTGCAATAGATCTGTTGAAAGAGACTGTAAACCCTCCTGCAGGGTAGGTGCCAGGGCATTCTCACCTGAACCTAAAGGTATTTTAACCCATTGGACTTTGTGTTTTGTGGTTTTCTTCCCTCACCACCCGATAGATCCCGACTGCAACCATCACTTCAACCACTGGACAACTAAATTGCAACAGTCAAGTCTCGTCACAGATCCATGGGTGGTGTGAATCGTGAACCTATCTTTCTTTTCTTTTCTTTTCTTTTCTTTTCTTTTCTTTTCTTTTCTTTTCTTTTCTTTTCTTTTCTTTTCTTTTCTTTTCTTTTCTTTTCCTTTATACTTTTTCTTGAGTAATTTTTTAATGCTTTCATATTGCTATATTAGTATAAATAGTAAGAACCAAAGAGGCTCCATACCTGCTTTCCATTGCAACCAAATTGTTCTAAAACATACTCCGTGTATATATATTTACAAACATGGATCATTCAGTGTTGTTTCACTCTAATCCTTCCCAAGGGATCTATTAAGAAGAACCTGAGTTACTCTCATCTTTGTGGGGCAGATTGTAGCCGACAGGACTGTGGGAGAAGATGAGGCTGCAGCAGTTGTGGTGCAGTGGTCAGTCCAAGGCAGAGGGAGGCTCATTTCCTTGTCCCGTCCTGTCCCATTCCATCCCATCCTGTCCTTGGCACACACCCGACTGGTTGTGTCACTGAGCATCTGAGACTGTGTCAGGGCTGCAAGCTGCTCCTCACACCCCTGCTGCATGAGTTCTCCTCCAGGGTGCTCTGCTGCCACTGCAGGAAGGCATTCCTCCGTGGAGCCCTGACCTTGGGGTGAGCCCAGCCGCTCCTTTCCAGCCCCCGTGGAGGGTGCCTCTTGTCATCCTGCAAGTACCAAGGGCAGAGAAGGACTGGCAGGCTGTCCCCATGGAGGGACACTGGCTGACCTGAAGCACTGCATGTTACTGCCTGTGGTCCGGCTATGGGAAGGAAGAAGAGGAGGAGGTGTGGGATGGAGGCACAGTGTCCTCTACAGTGCCAACAAGCCCTGCCCTGGCTCCCAGGCAGTTCTGTGTGGCCTCGTCCCACCACCAGCCTCACCCTCCTGCCCTGTCACACACCTGGCACCTCCTCTCCAGGCTCAGCAGCCCCTTGTGGGTCTAGGACTTGCCATTCTCCAAAAGATTCTCCATGTCTGTCTTTACCGTTTGGGGCAAAAGATCTGCCAAAGCAGCCATGGGAGATGCTGCCTTCTGTGGGAGGTTCTCTCCTAGGAGCAGTCACTCCAGGGCTCCATCCATCCTCCCACAACTAGGGTGGCTTACTGTGGTGTCACGGTGGTCTCTGGGCACGATGCAGGCCCACATCCCAAAGCCCTGATAGCTGACCCCAGACCCCACTCCCAGTGCACATGTTCCATGGCAGATAAGAGAAACTTTATAGAAACATTATATGCCTTAGTTCTTTATCTTAACCAGATATAAGGACTACAAGAAAGTTCTTATACCTGCAGTAGCTTTTGCCTGCTCAGAGGAAATAAAAACATCCTCTGAAATTTAAAATGGGGCTGTGTCTCACCTTTTTGTGTTTGAATCCTTTGTTTTTATGTGCACAGCTGTCCTGGTTATGGCCAAGACAGCGTTAATTTTTTTTTCATCAGCCACAAAGTGGCATGGTTGAAGAGATAAGGCCAGACACTAATATCATTCGAGACCACCTCACTGTCATTGCCAGCAGTGGTGGCAAGTGACCCGCCAACTCCCAAGAAAAAGGACATGGCTTCTGATCGAAAAACATGGAACTGGGGGAAGCCATCCCTTATTGTTCATTGTAACCACAGCAAGCATTTTTGCAGGTGCATCACTCTCCCTTTTGTATAAATATTGCTGCTGATACAGGTGGTTTTTTTAATCCCATTGCTGTTTCCAGTAAATTGTTCTTATCTCATTCCATGATCTTCACCTTTTGTGTCCTCAATTTTGAAATCAATCCTGCTGCAGGGGGAATAGGGAGGAAAAAATAGAGTGAGAGCGGAGCAGTGTGGTAAAGGAGAGTCTCAGTGGGAACACTGAATTGGGGAGAACCATTTCAAAATCACAATAACACAGTTAATTGTGTTCATTTGAAGGTTTTATTGAAATAATCTGACAGCTGAATGATCTCTGAGCATGATGCGACTCCACATCACAAAGCCCTGGCAGCTGACCTCAGCAAGTTGTCCCAGTGCAGGTGTCCCAGGGAAGACATAAGAAACTGTATGAAAACATTACAGTTCTTATATCTTAAAAAGATATACGCAGTATAAGAAAGACAGCTCTTCAACCTGCAGTAGCTGTCACCTGCTTAGAGGCAATCAAAATGGCCACTGAAATTTAAAACTGGTCTTAATCTAAGCATTTTGTATTTGAAGCCATTTTTTCATAAGAACACACCTCAGACATTTGGTTGAAATTGAAATTTTTATTGCAGAAAAAAAAATCTATGATGTATCTACATATCTATCTATCAAGCTATCTAGCTATGTATATATCTACCTATCTATCTATTGATCTACATTACAACCTATATAACAAATATAAATAACTCTGTCTATAGCTAAACTCTCTGGGATAAAAACATCAACCAGCTGATGTGACAATGTGTCCAATGGGGAATCATAAGCTGGTCTCTATGAGGAATGGGAAGGAGCAGTCTGGCAGTGGGATGCCCTTGGGGCAGCCAGAGGCCTGAGGCACTGTCCCTGCACCCATGGGTGCCGTGCTGAGGGACGCTGCTGATGCTCAGTGCAGTCCTGTGCAGGAAGCTGGGCGGCACTGGCAGCCGGGCACTGCTGCTGCTGCTGTCATGGGCCACAGGTGCTGAGGAACAGCTTGCACACAGCCCTGAGCATCCTCCTGCAGAGGCAGCGGCATTGGTGTGGCACCGGGCCTTGACTGGCCATGGCAGAAGGGCAGGCATGGCCAAGGGGCACAGGTGCGAGCAAGAGGCAAACTGCTGCCTGCAGCGCCGGTGCCGAGGGCGCAGGACAGCCCTTTGCCAGTGCTGGCATTCGAGTCCTCCCTCCCCTTGGCCAAGGTTCCTCTGCCACTGGGGAAATGACCTACAAGCCACTCCAGCACCTTCTGCTGACTTGGGATGTCCTCCAGTGACTCTAGGATCATTGGCTCTGGCTTCCCAATGTCCAAACTTGTGTTCTCCTGGATCATGAGAAAGAAAGAGGAGCATTTCTTGAGAAGATGTCCCTCAATGTGAGAAAGACTTTGCTTACACTGTGGGTGTCAGAGCACGGGAATAAGCAGCCCAGAACTGCACTGGATTCTTTCTGTCTGGAGGCATTGCAAAGCTCCCTGGTGGCATTGCTGTGGGAACTGCTCCAGGTGAGCCTGACCCGCCATAGAGCTTGGACTAAATGATGTCCAAGGGCCCTTCCAAGCCCAAGGATTATGTGCTTTGGATATGTGTCCAGGTGTCCTGTCTGCCAGCAGCATGTGTGTGCCACAGTGGTGGTGGCAGCAGCAGCTGCCGGGCCAGGGCTGTGGGAGGTGCTGGGGCTGCAGTGGGGCAGTGCAGCAGCTGGCCCCAGGCAGAGGGAGGCTGATGACCCCGTGCTGTGTGCTGCCATGTCATGCTGTCCTTGGCACTTACCTGCCGGGCTCAGCCATTCAGATGTGTCAGGGAGGCAAGTTGGTGACTGCCCTGGTGCTGCGAGAGCTCCTTCCCCTGCAGGCTGTGCTGCTGCCCCAGCAGGGTGGCTTTGCTGCATATGGAGCCTGTGCCTGGGGCACGAGCGGCCGCTGCTCTGCAGCCCCTGCAGAGGCTCCCTCTTGCTTGACACCAGGCTTGGCCGGCTCCCGCTGTCCTGCAAGCTCTGTGGGCCATGCAGCAGTGGCAGGCTGTCCCCATGCAGGGACGAGGGCTGGCCTTGGCCCAGCTGCGGGAAGGGAGAGGAGATGTCATGGAAGGAAGGTGGCTGCCTTGGCACAACATCCCCTCAGTGCCAGCAAGCCCTGCCCCAGCCCCCAGCCATCTCCATGCAACCCCAGCCCACCACCAGCCTCTCCCTCCTGCCCCATCCTCTCCAGGCTCTCTTCACCATGCTGGCATTTTGCCTTAACTGAAACCTTCTCCATGTCTGTCTTTGGCACCCTTCCCCACAGCAGTGCCAAAGCAGCCAGGGGAGATGATGCCTCCTGGGGAAGCTACTTTCCTGGGAGTGGGCACTGCAGGGCTCTGCACTCTGGCAATGCCCCCATGGCCAGGGTTGCAGGTGCTCTTCAAAACAATGTGTCCTTGGCAATATGATAATAAAGTTCAGAAATGTGTGATAAAAATGCTTGGTGACTTAATCATAGAATCAACTGGGTTGGAAGAGACCTCCAAGATCATCAAGTCTAACCCTTGATCCAACCCCACTGTGATTACCAGATCATGGCACTCAGTGCCACGTCCAGCCTCAGCTGAAAAACCTCTGAAGTGGAGAATCCAGCACCTCTCTGGGCAGGCCATTTCAATGCCTGATCACTCTCTCTGTAAAGAATTTCTTTCTAATATCCAACCAAAACCTCCCCTGTCAGAGCTTAGGCCCGTGCCCCCTTGTCCTATTGCTGGCTGCCTGGGAGAAGAGCCTGACCCCAACCTGGCTACAACCTCCTTTCAGGGAGTATAGAGAGTGATGGGGTCACCCCTAAGCCTTGTCTTCTCCAGACCAAACAACCCCAGCTCCCTCAGCCTCTCCTCACAGCACTTGTGCTCCAGTCCCTTCACCAGCCTTGTTGCTCTTCTCTGGACCCGCTCCAGAACCTCAATATCTTTCTTGAACTGAGGGGCCCAGAACTGGACACAGCACTCGAGGCGTGGCCTCACACTTCCCTAGTCCTGCTGGCCACACTATTCTTGATGAATATGAGCCAGCTGAATGCTAACATGTCCGAAGAGGAATCATAAGCTGGTCTCACAAAGGAATAGGAAAGGGAAGTCTGGCTGTTGTCTTCTGACACGTCTGGGGACAGCTGGGTTTTGCTGTGGTCTTCCTGCATGTCCAAGGGCACTGCATTTGTGGTTCTGTTCCTGTATATCACAGGACAGCCCTTTGTCACTGCTGGCGTCCAAGCCATTCCCCTCCTTGGCCAAGGCTCCCATCTCACCAAGTGAATGAGCTTCAAGCCACTCCAGCACTTCCGCACGCTCGGAATGGCATCCCATCTCTTTGAGCCTATGGGCTCTGGCTTCCCAATGTCCAAAACTGTATTCCCCTGGCAGATGAGAAAGGAAAGAGGGGCATTTCTTGAGGAGATCTCCCTCAATGTGAGGAAGAACATCCCTCTGCATTGTCATACATTTGCTCCATGTCAGATATTAATAACTACAGAAAACCATTGTATTTTATATTCCTTATATATTAAACAGGTATGCAACATATAAGAAAAATAGCTCTTATACTTGCAGTAGCTTTCATTTACTTGGTAGTAATAAAAATACTCTCATAAATTTAAAACTTGACATTTTCTAATATTTTCTTTTTTTTATCCAGTTCTGGTATGGACAGAACTCAGTAATCTGGCTAAGTTGACTTTTTTTGACAGAAAAAGTAGTGATGGGCATTTCTTAAGTTTTCTCTCAGTATGTGGAAGAACTTCTTTACACTGTGGGTAGAAGAGCACTGGAACAGCTGCCCAGGGAGGTTGTGGATTCTCTGTCTCTAGAGATATTCCAAAACAACTTGGACGCATTCCTGTGGAACCTACTCCAGGTGACCCTGCTTTGACAGGGATATTGAACTAGATGATCTCCAGAGTTCCCTTCCAACCTTAATGATACTGCGATTGTTTGTTATTCCTTGAAGTATTATGCTTCTAGGAGGTCCTTTTGCAAGAAATCCTGGTTTTCTTTCAATTGGCTTATGCCTTTAGAGAGTCACTGCCTGACTACATGGCATGAACACCCTGGTTCACATCCTCTCAGCCCAGGCCATCTCAGCTCATCTCATGTGTCCTCTGCACTTCTCTGGTGCCTCCCTAAGCAAACTCAGTTTTCAGGGTTTCACCCCTGTCCTGCCCAAGGACTTGCTCAGGAATGGCAGCAGCTCACCTCCATTTTCTGCTTATGTCTCTCTTAGAATTGGTGTCTCTCTGGCTGTGTCCAAGACAAACACATTTTTCTCCTCCAGCACATAACAATCTAGTTAATTTACCTGATGTGTGCTACCAGGTCCCCAGGTGCAACAGCTCCACTGGTAAAAATTGTTTATACTCCTTGACTGAAGTCCAGCCAGGCTTAAAGCCTGGTCACTTACTGAGGTGGGGGTCTTAGGAAGACACACATCAAGGGAAAGCCCTGACTTTTCCAGTGACCCATCACAGCCAGACTCATGCTGACACAAGGCTCCTGCAAGACAGGCCATGAGAGGGATCACATCTTCCCTACCACACTTTAAATGTTTTAGGGGAAGTGTTTGATAAAACCGAGCAGCAAGTAGGACACTCCTGGGCTCGGATATAATTCAGGTGGACTGAAATGTGGTGGACAAGATATCTCAAAGCATCACTAGTGCCAGCCATTGGAAGTTAGCCTGAAGAATGCTGTACAAATAAAAGCTTGCACACAATTGTATTAAATGCAGACCTGTTGCTTTTCAAAACAGATATGAGTCGATTGTCCAGAGGCTTGCCAGCATCTCAGTTGCTGCAGGAAGGGAGGACCTGGCCTGTAATTTTACAGAGCTTCTGTTTGAAGTCAGAAACTTGTTTTGGTGCTGTTAGACACCGCACAGCATGGAGTCTGGCAGAGCTTGCTTCTCAGTGTTCTGGGACAGGCTATGGCTGCATCCTAGTTTGTCACAACAGAAACAAGGTCAAAGTATGCAGAGCTGAACACACCCTTCAGGTACATAAAACTCCCAATGATAAGCCACAGTTCGGTAGGAAATATAAGGCACTATTGGGCAATTAAGGCTGGTGGTATGTTTTCTTTAGAGGTGTGCACAATTTCTGCCAGATAGCACAAGTATTTAATATCCCGCAATTAAGAAGGAGAGTCCTAACAGCAGAAGTGAAAACCCAGCTTCTTGTTCTGAAGTTGTGTGTGAAATTAGCTCAAAACTCGAGTCCCAGGCAGCTGGCCCAGTCACTTCACACAGGAGCAGCAACTGCTAGAGGAAGAAAACTGCTGCTATTGCATCTCCACAAAGGCAAGTGCAAGTCAACTGGTGGCATTAAACAGGACTGAAGCTTTATTCCTTGGCTTCCCTATGAAAATATGTTGTATTTTCACACTCACTTGCAAAGGATACGTTCGTGCTAACGAAATCCTAATAATACCAGTCTTTCTCACCTCTACCTTTAGAGAGCAAAACACATCCCTGTAATTCACAGAACAAGTATCAGTATTGGGAAGTCAGGGTGCAATATGTGTGCCATGACCAAATCACAGTGTCTTTAGTATTCAGTGGTACATTAATGGAGGACTTGGAGTGCCACATTTATGGCTAGACTCTGATCTCAAAAAGTATTTTCCAACCTAAATGATTCTTTATGGGTGAATGTACTTGCTTCTGGAATCCTGTCAGATACAGGACTTAAATCTAAGTTCATGCAACTTGAAATTGCTAAACAAGGAACTGAATATCCATTTTATAATTGGGACACCATTTGCAAGAGGAAGCGTAATGGTAACTTAGCTACACACAGGTAATACTGCAAGGTATACAAAGGGACTCTATGCAAGTAACAGTCCAAAATGTTATCTAGTGTGCTAAAACTCACCGCTAACTTTCCAGTTCCTTTCCTCAGAAGACCATTAGGAAGGGGCTGCAGACCACAGGAAAGCTCTGTGCTTCTCCACAAGTCTTCTAAAATCCAAGGAGGTGCACAGCACACGCAGGATTCGCTGAATTGGTGCCCGTTTAACAGGTGTTATAGTCTTTTACAGTAATTTAGAAATGAGGTGCATTTCTTACCTGGCTTATTTGACGCTGCAGGAAGTGAACGGCCTCAGATCCAAGACTCAGAAGGAAGGAAGAGGAAAGCAGGGGAGAGGTGGCTGCCAGCTGCCACCTCGTCATCACCACACTGTGTCAATACTGACCTGTGTCAGTATTGAAGTGAGCACCTTTTGGGAAAGATGGAAAAGCTTGCACATCTTGGGACATGTGACACATTATACAAGTCGCAACAACAAACAAGGATGGCCTGAAGCCTCGAGGGGCAAAAGGTAGGAAAAAATTAGCAGGTTTTTCTATTAAAAATACAAATTTAAAGGACTATAAATTCTTGTTAAGAATTCTTGTTAGGAAATACAAGGCTGGAGGATTTTTGTCCCAATTTTATTTAGTTAGTTTTTTTTACAATGACTGCTTCAATGAAAGATAGAAACAGTCAAACTAAAACAAACATTATATGCCCATACCATTTACAATATTTACATAATATACATTTTTCTTTTTTGCTCAATGGGTAATAATAGCAACTTGGGACAAAAGTGCAAGTGAAAAGAATCACTGGTGTAAAAAGTTAAACTTTCCTGTTGATCATGTTGCAATGATCTTGAACTAACAGAAGAGGCAAGTGGGGTAAATGCTCTTTGTAGTAACCAAGTGTAGTTGTCACTTCACAGTGACAGGTCCTGCTCAGCTTTATTTACACCAAGCCTAAGTCAGCAGGAAGCTATTACTCTGTCTAGAAAACTGATGAGTGAGTTCACAAGTGATCCATTCTGCATTTTAACATTGAAAAGCAAAACTGCAGTGCTGAATTTTCTATTGTGCACATAGATAGCAATTAATTTCAAATGCTCTGTTGTATTAAATACTAAAATATATTTTAACTTCCCTATTATACATGCTATAAAATTACACTAAAAATTTCAAGTTTCAGAAGTAACAATTACCCTTTTAGATATATATTCTCTCTATAGTTTTTAAATATTTAGATTTTTTTTTTAATACCCAGGATAAAGCTATACTAGCTCCAGTATGGCTGTGTTTTATCATAACATCTACCAAAGATCCATACATAACCAAAGCCTCATCTAAAAGCTAGTTTTGCAGGTATTCTACTTTGGTCACCATCTTGTTTTCCCTTCCCCTTTCCCTTCTTTTAAAAGCACCTTTCCAAAGGTAGCTGTGCTACCTTTTAATTTCAGGTTATGCCCTACCGAGAGTAAGGGCTGAACATCAGGCCCCTCCAATTAATAAGCCAAGCTGCACACCCACCGATGGACAAGCAACAGGTGACATTTTTCACCTTTTGGAGTGTTCCCTCAGTACCATATTGCAGTCTCCAGGTCAGATACAGTTTAGTTCTGCCGAATACCTGACATCAACAGGTATTACTTTAGACCTGGATTTTGTTTAATGTACAGGGGTGCTTTTCCATACACAAGCTGTACACACGGTCCAAGTGCAAAACAAAGTGCATGGCAGTCTCAGCTACATGACATTCAACAAAGAGCAGTTTGAATTCTACAGATATGGTTTATGACCCACCCAAGTGATTTTCTCCATGGTTGTATCCTCAAGTAGCACCAACCATTTAAAACTTTAATCTTTAATATATGTACATACATCTCTTAATTTATATATACACACACACACAGATGCAGCCTTGGTACGTTCACCAGAGAAACTTATGTACAGTCAGTTGGTAAAATGAAATTGTATCAAGTTACAGTATACGCAAACAAAATTGGCATTTGTGCTCTCCGTTTGTACAGGCATAATCTCAAAAAGAGTTCGTATTTTTATTTGCATCAAGACATCACATGATGAAAAAAATTATAAAACAACTAGGACTGAGAATTATAGAGCATTAATTCTCCTCATATACCCCACTAAGTCTGCAGAATAGCTGCTTTCTATAAAAATTTTCCATTCAAACATGCCTGTGGTTACCCAAGCTTGCTTGAGGATCTTCTCAATAAATAATAACACACAGCAGAAGAACCATGCATCCTGTCTTGCACTGTGCACATTCATGAGATAAAAATTTCTGCCTTCACTGAGTAACACACTGATACACAGCACTTAAACTTCACTTTTTACTCAGGACCTCAAAGTGCTTTTAAAAAGAAGGAAATTACCCCAATTCTACACAGCAGTTAAGAGGCACAAGGAATAAGGCTTGAATTACTGTCTTCAGACACTGACCAGGCTGTGGAAACCAAGGACTTAAACTCCAGATTCTCCCTGATCTGTTTACTATGTAGGAGAAACCCATTTTCTCAGGCAATCTCTACTCCTGGATGTACACACTTGTTTATCATTTGTAACATTAACCAAAAAATAAATAAATAAAAATAGCAGCTCCACAGCCCAAACTGCCCAGCTGTATTTCAATGAACACGCTTTTCTCTTGAAAGCATGAAACGGTTTCATAAGAAAGCTGTCAGATTAAAAGCAGAGCTAGGTTTAACCTTCATAACAGTTTAGGAAAAAACAGGTAGTTGATATAGCAGGCTGTAAGCACTCCCTTGACCAGGCTAACAAGTGTTTTCTGCCCAACAGTCTTTTCAGCACCAGGCCACACAGAAGTTACTGCCTGTCTCACGTGTTTATGCTTCAGCAACCACCGGAGACCAAAAAGATATTGTTAAGATATACAGTTCTAAATAACCTGTTAAAAACTTATGATGAGTCTCATTTTTTCCTTAAATGCAAAGACTGTCAGGCTGGGTGCTGCAGGAAGACTGCTGCCATCCACCTCAGGAAATAAAATACACAGCATGTGTACTGCTACTTTGTAAGCATTTGAATTATTTTAGGAGTAAGAGATCTTCAGTGTCCTACAAGGAAGTCATAGCATTCACATTCGTTTCAGGGAACATTCACCTTTTCCAGACCACAAACTACTCTTCCTAAAGCTATTATTTATGTGCACATTTGCAATGCTTTTCCACAGGCTTCTTGTAAATGGAGTTTTCTTCTAGTCCTCTGTTTTGACAAACTACCCTCTCAGAGACGGCTGAAGGATCCCTTTTTCAAGGAGGTGAGACTTCAGGGTTTTATACACACTTAATTGCTGCTCAGGCTGAAGTATCAAGAGCTGTTTCAGTAATCTGCTGGGATTTGGACCCCTGTCAATGAAAAAAAAAAAAAGATTTTTTTTGTGACTGTAGCTCTAAATAATCTTTGTAGATAGCTTTCTAATTTCCTCTTGCTGCACAAAAAATGCCTTCCCTTTTTTGAGGACACCAGTCATGAATTTTTCCAGTCTGTCTCCTCAGCATGCATGGGCCAGCATGTCCAGCAAAGCATACTCTTAGCTCATCAAGAACAGAAACTAAAAAGCATTGGTATTTGCTGTCAAATGGGGATACTAAGAAAGCTTATGACAAATAAGATTCACTAACTCGTCCTTAATCACTGTAATCAACATTTTTCATCAACAGATCTTTTTCATTTAGTATCTGTTGCCTGCCAGATAAGCTGTATACTACTGAACTAAATGGGAAATTGGCCACATCAGTAAAGAATACTGCAAATTAAACCAAGCTTTTCTAAATATCAGCCTCATTTTTAGCTAGCCCCCTAGTTACAGACTAATTCTAAGATGAATCAAATATAAGGCAAAAATCTGTTGCTGCTATGCATTTATAAGTTGCCATATGGACTTAAAAAACTAAGGGCATGTATGGCTTTGGCCCCTTGACCCATCCCCCCTGCCCTAGAAACTGAAATGACTGCTGGAAGAGAATTGTGATTCCCATGATTTCTTCTTGGTGTGGTTCAGGAAAGATGAGCAGGATTTTTAAGAAGTTGCCTCCTTTCTTTAGCCATTGAGTTTTCCTCTTAAACACCCCAAGCCAAGCAACTGAGAAATGCCGAAACCTACAGGAAGAACGGCAGTCTTGCAATCTACAGGCTCTTCAGGAACCACACAGGGAGAGCAGTTGCTGCACAACCTCCCTGCCTGAAACCCCCTGCTATACCTCCCTATAATCAGTAAATTCTAACAAAACTTCTATTACACTGCTACACAAAGCTTTCTGGTATTTCTGGTACACAGGTTACCTTTAGCAACAGTCATAGAAACACTAGGGCACAGCTCAAACCCGACACAAATCCTAGGGAATGATATATTTCTTAACAGTTCTGTATTTGAAATCATTGCATAGATCGTATTTAGAAGTCCATACCTTATGAAACTGGTGATATAGACATGAACAAAAGTGGCCATCAAGTACTGACAATCAAAGCGATCCATTATCCCACCATGTCCAGGGATTGTGTCTGCAAAATCCTTTTGGGTGTGAAGGATGGGGAGGGGGGAAAAAAAAACAACCAACAGATGGTCAGTGGCTCCCATGAAACAGGCTAACAATGTATCACTTGGAAGCAGCACCTCAAGGCTGCAAGTAAGCTATGGTTTCACTGCACTGAGCCAAAAGTCAGCAAGAGGCTCCTTTGCTAAAGGAGTTTTTAACTGCAAAAGGGAGTCAAGGGGTGAGAAGAAAAAAAAAAAAAGAGAGAAGAAGCAACTTGTCCACAGTATCACACAAGAGGACAGCAGTAGGTCAGGTGCAGGTGTGGCAGCACTGAGAACACTTGTGTGCCTATACACACTTCATTTTGTGGTGAGCCTCTTAAGCTAATGGCTGTCATTTCTTGTCTCTTCAGAACTTAATTCTCCTCTTTAATACCTTTATTGCTTTACCCTCTACTGGTAGGTACTGTTGAAGCACTTGTTACCAGGCAATGTACATTTGCTGCAAGAGAAGCAGTAACTTGAGGACTCTCCAGTCGTGCCCAGTCACCTGCCCTTTTCCTCACTGGGTTCTTGGTAACCATGCTTAAAAACCATAATGTGTGCACACAATATAAATGTATTTAACAGAACCAAAAAACCTGCTGTCAAAAAAATATATTTCTGGTGCAAACGAAGCACAATACACTACCTTTGTGTTACCTGATCTTGTCTGTAGAACAGCTTTATCAGTCACGATACTCTCATACATCCTTTCTCTAATCCACACTCACTTGTGCACATGCTGGGTGAAACGCCTGACCTTAGTCATGTGGGGTGACTGCCGGCAAGTTCAACTGATGCTGTGCCAGTGCCATGCCAGCCCTCCAGTGCTGGGCAGGCATGGAATGTCTAACCCCACCTACACACTGTCCTCAGCAGCAATTGCACAATAACTCTGACTTCCCAACAGTCTTTGGGTCATCACCTCAGGGCCCAGAAGTTTTAAAATAATCTACTTTTTAACGTTCTACTTTTACAAATACATGCTGCTTTTCAGCAGTGTTATGTCACTCCCAAGCTCCTTCTTCACACAGGTTTTCTCCTTCAGCGTACGGGTAGGGCAGCACACAAGGCTGTGGCTCGCAAAGTGCCAGGCAAGCTGCTCAGACCAGCATAAGAAAAGAGGGGTAAGTTCAAGCACATGTACAGCAGTTCAGCACAAATAGAGAGGTTTAGGTGCCTCTGTGCAAAGCACATGCCAGTTTGGAGGACATACAGAACAAGAAAGACAACAAGCAACGGAATAAGAATTACAGCGGTCCTACCAAGAAAGACATAAAGAAGGTCGGGATAAAATTTGGGGCTGCCCTCTTCCCATACTCCTGCTGCCACTTAATACCAGCCAGGGACAACACTGCCACAAGCGACAGCGCACACCTTGCAATAAACAGAGGTTAGCACATCACATCATTTGCCAATACACACTCTTGTTACAAGGCAGCATTGTATTGGCAAAGGGGGCCAAAACTCTCATGCTTTGGTGAACCCGACACACCAGGATCTGCACACAACACAAATACCA
Source organism: Grallaria varia (assembly GCA_013396735.1). NCBI lineage: Eukaryota > Metazoa > Chordata > Aves > Passeriformes > Formicariidae > Grallaria > Grallaria varia. The sequence goes on from VWZG01002742.1 coordinate 888,133, forward strand.
TTGGTAAAACACAGCCAGCCACAATCTGAGGGTAAAACGCTGTCGGTACTTCTCAGGCCTCTACAGGTTGCCTTTCATGTCAAGTATATCTCACATCTTGCTTGTCTAAACCACTTCTGCAATGTGACTTGGAAAAGTAATTATCGACCAGACTATGAAACCACATTATTCTTAGATTTCCATCATTAAAGTCACATGCTGATCATGCAAAGTTTGAACAATAACACATACACACACACACATATATACACACATCTGATAAAGCTAAGTCCTGCTTCTGATGCTAAAAACCATCTCAAATATAATTGCAACTTAGTAGAAACACTAAGTACTACAATGAATGATTTAAAAAAAAAAAAAACAAACCCCCAAAAGCTACCCTGACAATTCAGCTAATTCGAAGAGAAAACCAAAACAAAATCATCTTACAGGGTTCATTACACACCTTGATTTTGAAAGCTCTTTTAAATCCACTGGCAAAGAATCCTCCAAATGGCCCAATTAATGAAGCAAATGTTGACAGTGCAAAGCTGTGCATCTGAAATGGGTACATATTCACTGTTTCCTACAAGAAAAATAATTAACAATGTATTCCAGTAGGTTTGATTGCAGGCATTTTATTCTTACACATTTTAAAGGGTCAGTGAGTGCATTACATGGAATTACATACTATTACTGGTGGTCCTAAACTCAGCATGGGAGTAATGGCACTAACACACAAGATGCTATGTGGTAAAGTGAGCAAAAGTCCAATCCTGACAGCAGTTACACACCAGCTGAAAACAGAATGAAGTTCTACAGGTCTGCCACTAATTTGGGCCTTAACAAGCCTTTGGTCACTTTCCACAAAAATTCAATGGCTGGTTTTCAAAAATAAGGTTTGTCTGCAAAATGCTTGGGTGTCCACTTCCAGCACAAAGACAATACAGGCCACAAGAGCACAGGTGGGTTCCCTTGGGCAGCTCCAGCAGTGCATCTCAATTCCACTTGGGTGACCACCTCCCGCTATGACCAATGGAGGGGCTCATGGTATCGATTCAGTTCTTACCCTTCAAGCCTTACCTGCATTCAGATACCCTTCTAAAATGGTTTAGAAACTCATCTAAGCTGGGAAGTTTGATTCCAATTTTAACTTGGTTTTTTCCTTACCCATCCCAACACAGCCTGAAGCAATGGTGGCACAGAGTACTTCTTCATTTGAAACAGCTCTGAAGGTTCACACTCTGTCACAAATCTGTTGGTTTCACTGTTATATTCCACAGGGCACACAAAGTACTGATGTTGAGCCAAAAAGTAGGAAAACTGAAAAGCAAAACAAGGACTCCTGAATTAGTGTTACACTCAGAAATCTTATTTTAATGAATGGTTTTGTCACCACAAGATCAGGGTAACAAAAACCTTTCTAAGAAGAAAAAGACCCAGAATGGAGTAAAATCAGCCTGTTTAAACTGGGGAATGCATCAACAAGGCAGATGTTCAATGAGCTTAGCAATGATTTCCCAGATTGTTTTCCTTTATATTTCAGATTCATGTCTACTAGATGTTTCTGCATTATAAAATCCTCAAATGTTAGCCACATGCAATTTTTTTCAATTCACTTCTCCATTAAAACTTGAACTATCTCTTCTACTAGCTCTGGCTGTTATGAGTTCTGCTGAACTTGGCGATAATTCACTTATCACAACAGTTACTTATGCTGTTATTATCTTCTATGCATATCCTCACTGTGAACTGTTTCCCAGGAAAGATGTCTTCAGAAAGTAGTACAAAAGTACTACTTTGTAAAGCATAATACTGCCAATAAACTTCAATTCCAAAATAGGAATGCAACTAATATATAAAACTATTCCAGATATAGTAACAGTAATGGCAAAAAATGGTCAATATAATCTGTTTATGAGAGGTGCAAGCCTTGCCTGCCCTTTCCAGCTAGTTATGAACTGGCAGAATTCTCTAGCCAAAAAAACCCTTAACTCTTAGGCTTCCAACAGTTTAAGATGACCTAATTTATGAGTAATTTTACTTCAAGCACAAATATGAAGACTGAATCTATACAAGGAAATTCCCATCCTCAGAAGTGTTCAAGGCCAGGTTGGACAGAGACCTGAGCAGTCTGAGGTAGTGGAAGGTGGCCCTGTCCACAGCCGGGGGACTGGAATGAGATGATCTTTAAGGTCCTTCCAACCACAACCATTCTATGGTTCTGTGAAAGTCCTGTGGTTACTCACAATAAATCCAAATACAACAGTGGAAAAGAAGCCTCCAATGAACCCTTCCCAGGTCTTCTTGGGAGACAGCTAGGCACAAAGGAGACAGCATTAGTGCATCGGTTGCATCACTGAACCCTTTTTCTACTCTATTTTTTGACCTTGCTTGTGAAAATTATGCTCCTACTTGGTTTTTTCAAAGGTATGTGTGAAATACCAAATGCCAGCAGCTGCAGCCACTGAACGTGATAAATAGAGGAGAATGGCTAGGACCTGTCCCAGGCAAGGAGGGAAAGAGCTATGGTTTGGCTGGTGCCACTGGGCAGCTTGTGGGAAGGGAGAGCCCCCATTCCATCTGCTGCTGCCTGCCTCTGGCTGTGCCTCACCCAGATGAAGCAGGTGACCTCCTTCCAAGCAGGAGACTGGAAAACCTGCAGGAGAACACCCTGGCTCTGTTGGAGACCTCTGCAACAAGTGTCCATGTACATAGTGCCAGAAGCCTGACACAGCTACAGCTGGGGACACTCCTCAGGACACCACCTTCCTGCATACAGACTGGCTACTTAATACAGCAAATAACTGGAGAGACCAGTGTAGCAATCTATTGTTCAGTGAATTCTACTACATGTTCAGTTTAGTATCAGAACCAACTAAATACCCTGAAGTTAACATGGCGACATCATCAAAATAATAATAATTCATGGCTTTCTGTGGGGTCTTGCATATTCTGCCAGATTAGGCAGATTAATGCTTGAGCCCTTCTCACTGCTGTGTCAGTGAGACCAAACAAGGAACAGGTATATAATTTCAAATTACAGTTTCTGTGCAGTAAGCATGCAGTTAAACCTGCATATGAAATCCAGAAAGAATGTGATTATAAATGATGATGCAATAGACTAGAACTGTACTACCTGTAGTGCCAATGTAACATTCATATTAATCCCAGTTTTCAGTTAATTTTCAGGAACAGGGTAGTCAATTTGGGCTTTTTTAGCAACGATGTGCATCATGCAGTACAGTATAAAGTGTTAACATGTTTTTGAACAAGTAACCAAATTGCTATAAATTGTAAAAACTTGTTAGTGAGGAACTGCCTAAGTACCTACCTTAATTAATGGAGTTCTGCCAAAGAAGAATCCAAAAATGTAAGCAGTAATATCATTGCAGATAACACTTGAAATTGGAACCAGAAACCTAGAGAAAGACATTAAAAGTTTCATGAAGAACAAGAAAAGCTGCCTGAACCTAAACACAGAACAGAAATTGAAACAGCAGAATTTCTTTCTGGGAAATCTTTCTGTAGTACTTAGAAGGAATTGTCTTTCATAATGTGTTCACCTTGTTCCCCCATGAGCAGCGTATTTAACTATACTGGTTTTAGTCTTTAGCCAAAAAAGATTGTTACAGATCCATGTTAGTTTGAGTTAAAATATTTTTGGTGCATGAGCTAAAACATGAACAGGTTGGCTTATTCCTGTCAGGCTTGAAGACTGGTAGCGCAGTTAAGAAATCAACAGATATAAACACATTAATGTTTTTGGTAACATCAAAACAAGCAAATTCCTTGAAAGTTTAAATGATAGGTAAATTAAAAAAAAAAAGTTTTCTTTTCTCCCCCTCCCCACCCCAGCAGTTTGGAGTAGCCTCTGTTAGTTTTTTAACAGTTCTTTGCATGCAGAGTGCATCTGGATTTGTTATTCAGGCCTGTCATGCTTTCTTTGCTCCCTTTTCAAAACAGGGATGCATTAATAAGCTAAAAGTCAGATTTTGTGATCATCTGCCAAACTATCTAGCAAGAGTAGCAATAAGAAATAGTAGGCTAGCAAGGCAACTAATGTTCAGTTTTTGGCACATGAACTTGATCACTATGAAAAGAATTTCTACATACAAACTTTGTCACAGCCTATGGGCTCTCTTTCTAACTACAAATATGCCTCGTCTACAAAAATCTCCCCAGATGTACATATATCAGGCAAAGCAAAAGGAGAACATACAGAATTATGTACTCAAAAGAACACAAACCATCTACCATGTGCTTCTTCCTTGTTTCTCAAATAGAAATTTACCCTGTCCCTGAAGAAGGGAGGGGTAGGAAAACATAAAACCACTCCTCAAAGAGAGGGTAAGTAATAAAGTTTAACTGTATCGCCAGAATTTAAGGTATCACTGGAAATGGGGCACTAAAATTACCCAGCAATAACCAGGATTAAAACTCTTAAAATACTTTAAGTACTCTGAATTTATTTGAAAAGGGACGGCTGAGGGGAAGGTGGCCAGATTGGGGCTTTCAAGTTAAATGGTCCATCTTCAATAGCTCTGAGCAACCTGAAGCTCACGAGTAATTGCAAAAGAATTGCTGGATATTCATCCATTCAGCAAAATGGTATGGAAATTCAGCATGCAATCAATACAATTCCTTGCAAGTAAATGAAGTGGTTGTTCAAAATTATCATACTTGTGTCTGTCAATCTAGTTTAAGAGGTTTCTGCTTCCTCTCCTGTATCCTTTACCTCATTGCTCCCAATTCCTCCAACTCCCAAGTAGACATTAATGCTTCTTGAATCTGTACTGCTTTAACTGTTCCCAAGGTTGCTCCCTAATGAGATCTACGTAAAAGAACCAACCTTCCAAGGCAATAGAGTTACAAATGAGTTTATTACTGTCCCCTTACCAGATCATGCCTTCAAAGAGATTTTGGATGACAAGATGAGATTGAGTTACAGTGATCAGCAAAGTGACATGAGTCCATGCGAACTGTTAACAATGCAACAACACAACAGTTAGTGAAAACACCGACCCGTACACCTGGATAAATACTGGCGTGTCAGCTAGAGATGCTATTGAGGAGCTCACAGGGAAGACCAGTTCTAGTGATAATGCAAGAGATGTGTGCATACAGTGTATCACAAGTCAGCTGGCTTTCTGAAGAAAGTACTGAAACTTCAGCAGGTTTCCCCATCACTTACCTCCACCCAGAATTTATTAATGTGCGGTCTAACACCTGATTTAATAAGACACACACCATCATGAAAGCAGCAAAGAAATGTAAGCAATGTGATATTCTGTATATACATACAACAGACATGTTAGAACTGTAACAATAAAATGGCAATGAATTACTCATGAAAGAGTCATGTTACACAGATGTGGGTATCTCTCATAACAGAACGCTCCTATGAAACATGAAAATTCTCAGGATTAGCAAAAATTAAGTGTTAGTTTTTAAGTGCATGGTCATTTAAACAGTCATTTTCCTCAGTATTACTGAACATACTTGATGTTTATTCTGAAGCACCTATATACAACAGAGTAGTTTCCAAACAGTTCACCAGTAAAGATTATACAATAGATTTTACTTTCCAAACACTTAAATCAAGAACCAATAGATTTTTTATGATACATCAGATTTAAGCACTCTAAATGTCTGGGCCATTTACCACTCAAAATATCCTGTTTCTTTAATTCTCTTATCACATATGCTTTCCTATGGCAGCCAGACTTTACTTCCAGATAAGACAACTCAGGAAGGCTGAAAGGCAGGGCACAAGAAATGACTAAAGGTTTCTGAGAATACTGCCTGCTGGTTAATTAAAGCAGCTCTGCAGCAAAACTTTTAGTATTTGTACAGTGATATTGAAATGCCACCTAAAACCAAATGGCTGCTCTGTGAGAATCACAGAATGATTTGAGTTGCAAGGGACCTTAAAGATCACCCAGTTCCAATCTCCCACCATGGGCAGGGACACCTTCCACTAGACTGGGTTGCTCAGGGCTCCATCCAGCCTGCCTTGAACACTTCCAGGGGTGGGATGGACTCTCCTTGTGTGTCCAAACACTGTGTTGCCACACCATGGATACCTTCCCTCTGTTTTATTGCAATTTTTCAGTAGTCACACTTCAATGTTTTCCGGGCAGAAATGGCAGAAATGGCAATGTTTTCTTTCCAGAAGAGGAAAAAGGGGAAAAAAAGTCATGGAAAATTAACATATTTACTTTATGCCAATCTGAAGATGAAGGTTGGTTTTTTGGTTTTTTTTTCAATTAGAAGATAGGGACAATCTCTCCTAGAAAAGCTGCATCTCCCTGTCAGGTAAGTTCTCCCACAAACAAGGTACATTATTTTGAGTAAAAGGGTTTTTTTTACAAGTTCATACAGGACTCAGTTAAGTCCTAATCTACAATTAGGGATCCTCAATGAAAAAATGCAACCTAAGGCAGTGTAGAAACAGAGGGGTTAACTGCATCCCAGAGTTTCAGGAAATCTTTTAGGTTGTGCAATGTCCTGATTGCTCAAGCACTTTAAAGACAGGAGCTGTACTGCACTGCTGTTTCACTGTAGCTCCTAATCATTCCAGTAGAGAAGTAGGAGTGGGGGTGCTATCAGTGGAGTGTTTCAAGATTGTTTTGGGTTGGTTTTGTTTGCTTATTTGTTTTAACCTGTAATGTTATAAAATTAATTTTTGACCTATAAGATACATATAAGGTTTACGCTCTTGAATAGCTATTATAATGTTTTTAAGGTGGACAAATACAAGAGATGAGAATGCTGGTTTCTTTTAACAGATCAGTGATCTACTGAGATACAGCAGAGCAGAAGATCCGAAGAGCTGTGAAGTATCACAGAATAAACCTTCCATATAGGGGTTAAGATCAAGTTCCCTTCATAGTACTTCACTGGGGCCTCTACTAAGGAACACTTGAGTCACGAGGACCACTTCCCACACTGCTCCAAACTGTTTGGCTTCGGACCTGGGAGGAAGATGCACACGCCTTTCTCCAGGAGTCTCTTTCATATCAGCCTCTCACTAAAGGAAACATATCATGTTGTGCATGCACAACACCTCACCAAGGACAGCTTGTACTTAATAAAAATCTGCAAGATGAACAGCTACCAAACATTCCAACACCACTGGATTTCATGGTATTGTTAATTTAAGCCCAATTTAACTCTTTCTAGTGACATTCCTAACATGAATGACGACAACAAAGTGGGTAATACACACCATGTAAAACTGCAGACGATAATGTTTCTTCACTAAACTCAACACAAACATGCAGAATCCTGTAAAACAAAGCAAGTGTAGTTTGTACCATCTTATAGGCAATGACCCTGAACTGTGATATACCAGTAATTCTCTCCCTTTGAAGCAGTTATTAATCCCTCTGCTGCTAGGGGCATCTGCTTACATTGTGTTCATATAGAATTATTCTCATATAAGATGATGATTTAGTTAACATCAGTAAAAAACATCCATCTCAGCACATACATAGTCTCATCATGGACACCAATTTTTAGTGAAGGAGGTCATCACTTTTAAACACTATTCAAAAACCAGGTCAACAAATTGGTTTTGGATAATAAACAAAAATAAAGGAAAGGAAAAGACCAGCTTGTCCCATCCCCCCAGACAGGCACATGGTCACATGCAACACAAGCGTGAAGTGCAGGCATTGGAGAATTCAGCTGATCAAAAGAAACTTTCTGGGTGGCTAACAGACCATCTCTTCTGTCCTGTGGCAACTTCCTGCACTAGCGAGGGTCAGATGCCCATGGAAGACCCTAAGTCCTGGGGATAGCCCCTCAGTGACCCCACAACCCCAGTGTGCCTCCTCTTTCTGCTCATGACTGGCTTGTCTCATCACTCCCCTCACTGGGTCATGAGGCGTTAATTAAATTAGTTTCCTAAAGCTAAAGCCTGTTGAAAAAAGTCAGGCTCTGCAAAGCTGGTTTCAAGTTTGTGATCTTCGCACTGAGTAGAATTTTTCTTTAGTTTAAAAAAATTAAATAACAGTAGATGGTCTGCTTGTTCCTCACAAAGATCAGGTTTCTCAGTACACTTTGCAAGTATTTGTACTATAGCAGTCCCCTGGCCCTTAAGCCAATCTGAGTCCTCAACTGATTTAATTTTATGCTAAAGTAACAGTAACTGTATTGCTGAAAACACTGTGGACCAGATTTACCTGTTCAAAAACCTATACCCCAGAAGAATGCCAGCTGTGTCTCTTCTTCCTAGAGAAGAGGCTTTTAAAAAGTCTTTCTTTGGACAGGGAAGAATTCTATCCATAAGGCAAGTACCTGAATACATTGCAGACAAAATGAAGACTCAGGCATTTTGACTAATCAGTTTAAAATATATTAGTAAATCCTATTACTGTAGACCCAGCAGAACACTTACACGATAAAGCATCAACCCAGCACAGCAATTACACACACAGGTCATCTCTGCAGACTGCTGAAATAGTGTTCATGTACCCAGGTACTGACCCCAGTCCTTCAGTGATCAAAATTACTGCTTGTCAACTTTCTCAAGATCAGTTACTTGTTTAGGCTGTTTTCTTCTTATTGGTGAACACAAAATTTGTATTCATCTTTTCACAGAAAAAATGGAACTGCAAACATGTAATTTCCTTGGACATTAAGAGGAAAAAGAAACTGACAGTTCATAAAGATGGGGAGCAACTACATGTATTTTTAAATTAAATAAGTGCAGAAACAAACACAGCACAAATTTCCTTAATTTTTGCGATTGCCTACTCTTACCTGTTAAATACAGTGCAAAAGATATAAACCTGTGGTAACGAATGAGGAATTGAAGCTGTTCTCTTCTTTGCACAAAAGTAGCGAAGTAATCAGCTACTGTCTCTCCATAAAAGAAGTAGTTCACACACAGCAAAAAGTACCTACAATATGCAACAGCTAACAGTTATTTTAATAATATGCATTAAGTGCAATTCTTAAAAGCAAAGAACACAAAAAACCCACAACAAAAAAGATTATACAAAATGAAAATTAGAAGGGTAAAAAAAGACATGATAAAAACAAAATTCAAGTATAGATTCAGTCTCATGGGTTGGTATCTCCTCTGAGAAGCCAATTTTTCTAGTTTTACTTCTTCTAAAGCAGCAACACTAGAAAAACAAACACATTGCAGAATGCAGTTGGAAAATTCTTTTCATCCTAAACTATGGCATTGAATACTCCACATGTATGCAAGTCCTTTGCAAATAGTCTGAAACTAAAGAACAAGTATCTGCCATCATCAGTGTGGACACAAGCAGCTCTGCATACCCTTCTGCTGTATCCTAATAATGGTAGTCTGTGATTTCTGCCTTGGAAACTGGAAAAAAGGCACTTGAATAACGAATCCCCTGAGGTTATATAACAGTGAATCCGACAAGGGGCTTGAGGATCTGAGTGCAACTATGCTTTTGCCATCTGGCCTGAGGATTGTCATCTGAAAGAGCTACTGATGCATCTCCTGCTTCACTCCACCATGCACTTTGCCTTTCAGCTTTCTTGATTGAGCAATAATCTGACAGTATTAAATCCATCAACTAACCAGCAAATGCAGACGATGCTCAAACTACTAGGATGAGGATTCTCTCATCTCATTGAGGTGTCTTAGTATTTAGTATCAGTGCCAAGATGTTGGACTGAAAGGAGCTTTGATGTTAACTAGTGTGGCAATGCAGAAGAGTTGATTTTGAGCTCCACATATGAAAGTCATACTGGTCAAGTGCCAAAGCAGAACAAGGGGTAGAGGGCATATTTTCTCCTCTAAAAGTTTTGGCAACACTGCAGAATCATTCATGTATAATTGCCAAGTAAAGTCACTTCTAGAAGAGAAGCAGCAACAAAACAAGAGACAGGGAATAACCTAGATATTTCAATTCCTTAAAAAACCAGACAACACAAAACCAAAGCAACACACCATAGGCCATGTCTGAGGAATTATCTCCTTAAGCATCTTACAGGCTAGATGTGCCCAACACATTCCCATAACACTAAGAAAAGCCTTTATTTTTCCTCCCAGAACTCAGAAAAAGAGTTGATTTCCCCATTTCTATCCAGCTCTAAACAAGCTGGACATTTCACAGGTATTCAGGATTTGCCAGAAAAATTAATCTCATCTTCTAGCTTCCAGAAGATTTCTCCAACACTATATTTATGTGGTCCTATGATTAAGTGTATTACTGGAAAGGATTTAGAACTCGTGGGCAATTATTTTGATTCTGTGTGCACGTGAAGAAGAGCTTTTAACATACTTTTTCTATTTATTTCTTGTGCAAGGTTAACAGTCAAAAAAAATTCAAAGTAGTTCAGGTAATACGCATCAGGGCCTTTTTGGCTTTTAGATAGTTTACACAAGCCCAGTTCTGACATAAAGTGTATATGCATACAAATATATATATATGTACAAATATACATATGTATTAGAAGAAAAAAATTGAAAGTTATAAAAGGCCAACTGACTTGTCCAAGTTCACGGGTGGAACACAACTACAGCATTCTGTATTAGAGACACGACCCACAAAGCTATCATTCCACCACAACAGGACATGGAGAAGATGAAGACTTAAGCTTCATATCCTGACTTAATGATGTTCTGGCTTGCTACTCACCAGCTGAGGGATCTAAACCACGGTAAGTCATATGAGTGGTAGACTCTGTAACCAATAGTAATGATTTCATGGTAACACTTCACTTGGATGCTTAAGACCTAAGGTAAGAGAAATAAAAAGCTATGTAAATGAGCTGCAGTCGTTTCTAACAGGCAGCAAGTAGCACTTACAGTCTGAATAAAAGAGATACATTATTCTGAATTCAAATTCTACTCAGAAACTATCTTCAAAGCAAATCCAAGAAAAACTAAAGCTCTGTTTAAAATAATAATTAAAAAAAAAATCTCCAAACCACTATGCATGATGAGAAAAAACCCCACATTGGGGTAGCTGCAAGAATATACTCACAAAACAAGGGAAGGCTTCTGATTTTTTTCATTAAAACAGTTTGACAGCAGCAGGTCAGAAGTGGTGCCTTTAAAGAAGGCTCTCCTATTTCTTTTTGGCTAAGTTTTATCTTTACATTTAATTAAAGAAATATTTCCTAGGCCAAATTGAAAAAACTAGCTGTGCAACACACCTGGGGCAGCCAGGTCTTTCACTTGCAAGCATCTCATTAGGGGCAATCAGCATTTATGATTAGAGGCAAAGCTCACCTAACCCAGGTCTGAATGTCACACCCTCCACGGCCCTCATTTTGTTTTGCTGACCTCACTACTTGCCCTGCGTGGCTGTGGCATTACGACCTGTCACGTCTTTGGGCTTCAGAAGGACTCAGCCAGTTTTGTCCAATCCACAGTCCCCAGGCAGATCACCCTACCCAGGCACACGGTATTGCCAAACACGGGCTGTCGGTAATCCCACGCAGGGCAGGAGCGAGAACCTTCCCACGCTGACGGTGCGTGTTGGCACACAAGGCTTCGTCACATTCTCTCCCCGCTGCACTCATCAATTCATTTCATCTTGCTCAATGTGTGAACACAGATTAAAGCAGTCTCACACCACCTCAGCGAGTTCATTTTGAAGCTCCCCCATCTCAGGCTTGCTCTTTCTTCTGCTTGGTTTACATTGTCAAACTTAAATGCTGTACGCAAGAGCAACATTGAAGGATTGCACCTTGCAGGGCACTGGGGTCCAAAGGCACAGAAGCTTGTGCGAGCTACCCCAGTAGCAGGCAAATGTAAAACACACCTCCCAACATTTTAGAGCAGTCTCAGGATTTACCCTCGAAACCTAACTGGATTACTCTTCCTACAAGTCCATGGGCATTTTCAGTCCCAGTATTAAGATTCAGTCTTAGCATGACAACTCTTATTTAAATATAAGGTATTTGATTCCACAAACGTTTCATGAACAAAACTGTTTATTTCCTCTATTCCCCTTTTTATGCTGTCTCAAATATCAACTTTATGAACAGTTCATTTTATCAGAAGATGGAGTTTTTGCTTTATGGTATAACAGAAGAAGAATTCTATTCCAATTCCACAGTAACTTTAATTACTTTTTGGTCGACAAAAGCCAAATTACTTTGTCTTGACAGCATCATCTACAATTGCAATTTCAGAGTATACCATGAATACTCCAATTACCCTGCAAATTGTTTAGTTTCTTTTTGTTCATAATCATCATTCTCGAATGTAACAGAATACTAAAGGAAGAATTGTGAAAAAAAAAATATATATCTACAATGACCTACACTTTAAAAGGGGTTTTTTTTTGTTGTTTCTTCACACACAAAAAGAAAATCCTCCACTAATGAAACAACAAATTACTAGTTTGTTATGTCCATCTGAAAACAGGAAATATAAACCAGATAAATTCAGGTGTTGAAACTGTAACACAGACCATAATGCTGGTGAAACAGCATTCCAGTCTCTCAAGACAATAGATTTTATAACCTTTGGAAGAAGGGGGAGGTGACTCAGGATGACTCCAAGGATGTTGTGAGATTACACAGGGAGAAAATTAAAAGGGCCAAAGCCCAACAAGCACTTAATCTGGCTACTGTCATAAAAGACAATAAAAAAACTGCCTCTATAAATACATCAGAAGGAAATGAAGGGCTAAGGAGAATCTCCATCCTTTGCTGGATGTGGAGGGAAACAATGACAAAGAATGAGGAAAAGCCTGCCATAGTCTTTAATGGTAAGACTACTAAAACTGTTTTCTGGGTACCCAGTTTCGCGAGCTGGAAGACAGGGACAGGGAGAAGAATAAACCACCCATAATCCAAGAGGAAATGATCAGTGACCTGCTACACCACACACACCTACGATGCACCCAAGGGTGCTGAGGGAGCTGGTGTAAGTGCTCACTGAACCACTTCCCATCATTTGCCAGCAATCCTGGACAATCAGGGAGACCCCAGTTGACTGGAGATTAGTCAGTGTGATGCCCATCTACAATATGGACTGGAAAGAGGATCCAAGGAACTACAGGCCTGTCAGTCTGACTTCAATACCAGGGAAGGTCATGGAGCAGATCATCTCGAGTGCCATCCCGTGCCACATACAGGACAACCAGGGGATCAGACCCAGCCAGCAAGGGTTTATGAAAGGAAAATCCTGCTTGGCTAACCTGATCTCCTTCTCTGACATAGTGACCCACTTAGCTGGTGAGGGAAAGGCTGTGGATTTTGTCTACCTGGACATCAGTTAAACCTTTGACAGTTTCCCTCAGCATTGTCCTGAAGAAACTGGCTGCACATGGCTTGGGTGATTGTATTTTTGCAGGGTTAAGAACTGGCTGGATGGCTGGGCCCAGAGTTGTAAATACAGATTCAAGAAGGTGAAATTCCAAGTCCTGCACTTTGGTCACAACAACCCCATCAGTGCTACAGGATGGGGGAAGAGTGGCTGGAAATCTGCCCAGCAGAAAAGGACCTGAGGGTTCTGCTCCTCAGCAGCAGCTGAAGAACATGAGCCAGCAGTGTGCTCAGATGGCCAAGAAGGCCAGTGGCATCCTGGCTTTCATCAGCGATGGTGTGGCCAGTAGGACCAGGGCAGTGATTCTGGACAACAGCGATGCTTCACCTTGACTGCTGTGTCCAATTCTGGGCCACTCCCTACAAGAAGGGCATTGAGGTGCTGGGGCATGTCCAGAGAAGGGCAATGCAGCTGGGGAAGGGACTGGAACACAAGTGTGATGAGGCACAGCTGAGGGAGCCGGGGGTGTTCAGCCTGGAGAAAAGGAGGCTCAGAGGGAACCTCACTGCCCTCTACAACTACCTGAGAGGAGGCTGTAGGGAGGTGGGGGTCAGTCTCTTAAGTAAGAACTGAGAGAAAAATGGACTCAGTTGGTGCCAGGGGAGGTTTAGATCGGATATTAGGAAAAATTTCTTCACCAAAATGGCTGTCAAGCATTGAAAGATGCTGTTCAGGGCAGTGGTTGAGTCACCATGCCCCGAGGTATTTAAAAGACATGCAGAGTGGCACTTAGGGACATGTTTAGTGGTAGCTTGGCAGTGCTGGGTTAATGGTTGGACTCAATGATCTTAAAAGTCTTTCCCAACTTAAATGATTCCAGAAATACAACTCAAAAGTTGTTTCACTGGAGGACATAAAAAAAGTAAAAGCACATTTTGACAGTTAAATAATCTTAGAGTTCAAAATCAAAGCAGTTATCTGGAAGTACCAATTTCAGTGTTTTAAAAGCCACATTCCTGCCTGTTACTTGCCATGACTGGGAAAGATTAAACCACTATTCAAAAAAAAAAAAAAAATACCATCAATAAAAATTATGGAAAGAAGCAGTGAAGGCTGACCTGCTATGCAGCATGTATGAAGAATATTTTTATTGTTATTCTTATCATCTTCAGTATTTTACCTAATGAAATGCAGTGAAATAAAATGCACTTTATCTCTGTACTTTGGAAAGGGACCTAGCTCCAATCTACAGTTAAATCCAAGGCCACAAGGCAGCCCCACAGAGAAATATGGAATTATTGGAGCATGCCTGAGGAAAGCCTTTCAGTGCTGGTCACAGATAGCAGACCAGAGTTGTTTGCTTTCCTTAGCCTCAAATTTAAAACGGTTTGTTTTGGGGTTTTTGGGGTTTTTTTGAGATTTGCTGTTTTTGTTGTTGTTGGGTCTGGGTTTTCTTGGGGGGCTGCTGTTGGTTTGATTTTTTTTCTCTTTTTTTAAAACAAACTGAAAATGTGCAATAGTAGGTGATAGAAACTAGTTAATGAAATGGACAATAGTAGCTTGGTAAGGCAACAGTAATTCAACTTCTCAGAGATACTTTAATTCCTACTTTTAAAAAAATAGGTTACAGTATACAAGAACTCCTTAATACACAAGGTCTGGCTGTGAATCTGTCCAGTGTTTTTCAAAAGTATTTACACTTACACAAATAAGAGACAAATTGCTCAAAATTGCCTGTGCAGTTTGCTTTCTCAGGCAGGATGAAGAGATCAAGTAACTCTTGCACATAAGAATGTATTTAAACAAACTTACCAGAAGCATCAGCATAAATGATCCCAGATATATGATCAGAAAAAACCCAGAAATCATTGCTAGAGTGAGAATTCCACGAATCCACCAATTTTTCCATCTATTTAAAAAAAAAAATAAAAAGTAATGTTATAAATGAAAATAAAGATCACTTCCTTTTGCTAACTAGAGATTAAAGTGTATTAGAGACAGTGGCAGTAGAAGAAATCTTGTGTTTAATCAAACACATCACAAGAAATGCAGAATCAACCAACTATTCAAGTAAACAGGATAGACAGTAAAAGAAAACAAAACGAGCCAACTTTCTTCTCCTCTCTCACTGCCCCCACCATGCCAAATGTCATTTGCAACTAAATGGCACAACCCCCTATTGAAGCTGCTGTGAAAATACATCAGGACCATCAAAAACCATCACATAACTGCAAGACTGATGGGGGCCCAGCCACGTAAAGGCTTATGTATAAAAAAGGTCTTCCAGGTAAAAAACATATGATTCTTTGAGGAGTAACAACACCAACAATACCCCAAACAGGTGATCACCAATTTTCCATAGAGGCAAAGTAGTTCTTTTGCCAGGCAGAGGGTTATCTATTTAAAACAGCCCTGTGCTCTTGTGAACACTAGAACTAGGACAGGAGAATGTGACAATGGGGGATGATGGGTCAAACTAGCTGTACTCTTTTGCCCTTGTACACCTTTGCTACCTAAGGAAAACAGAATAAGAATTTCTGTTACCACCAAATCATAGAATCATTTAGGTTGGAAAAAAACTAAGATCACTGAGTCCAACCATTAACCCAGCACTGCCAAGTTCATCACTAAACCATGTCCCCAAGTGCCACACCTACATATTTTTTAAATACCTTCAGGTTTCCACCACTTCTCTAGACAGCTTGTTCCAATGCTTGACAAACCCCTTTCCTAAAGAAAATTTTCCTAATATCCAACCTAAACCTCCCCTTGCCATTTTCTCTAAATGTACACTGAACTAACTAATCACAAGTTACTGCTAAACACGAAACCCCCTACTATAGCCTAAAGAAATTATTTCTAATGCTTTGCTTTGTATCAGTCTTGTGTTTCATTGCTGCATCAGGAGATACACTCGATGCAGGGGATAATGTTAGTTTTGCATCACAGTACAGTCCTAATGTAAACTTCAACTTTATTAAATTGATTTTCAAGGGTGTTACTCAGTGACAGGTTAAAGTCAGCTACAGCCACTAACTGGATTTGCCTTAAGTATCAGAAGAGAGGCACAACAGGTTTCATCACGTTTTACATTCCTCTATGATACGGGCTACACAGTAACAGCTTGCTCGTAGTGACATATCCACAGTGAGCAAAACTCCTATAGAAGAATTCAGCTTCCTTTAAGAATGATGTTAAAATATCACATGGTGTCGTGAGGGTGTTGGCAAGTGCAGCACTGGAAAGCAAGCTTCAGTAAAGACAACAAGCTCCAGAATTTAGGAAGCCACCTGGCAAGTTTATTTTGTCCTAACTCTCTGCTAGAAAGTTGCAGTTACTATTTCTTTTAAAATACAAATGCAAAGAAAAACCGCATTTCTGAGAGTTACAGTGCAACTCACTCATGTTGCACATGATGACAACAGCTCTGGTAGGACTGCTTGCTTCTAAACTAGCAGGTAATTTTGAATCTCACATTCATAAATCACCAAGAATTTAATTTTTCACTCAAAGCACTTTTGCAGACCTTTGCGCAAACACTCCAAAAAAAGACTTCCAAGCACGTGAAACAGGAAAGGTTTCACATGCCCCTCTTAGTTGCAGGCTTTGAGGTACCACTATGCCCTTTGCAATAAGCCTGATTTGGAGACCTAAGACTTCCACAACCTTTAACATGGTAAGAGAACTCAAACTAGACACTTGTTGCAGCATGATAGCAATAGAGAACATCATTCTCTGCTCACAACTGGTGCAGCTTAGAAACATGCTTTTTGAAACCTGAAACATTACATTTGTTTATAGTTCACAGACATCACCACAGAAACAGACAACAGATTAGAAAAGGAGTAAGGTGAAAAACCTCTCATTTCACACATTGGAGATATCTACTGGAGATCAATTTTTTTACAAGGACTTAGAAATTTTTAATTTTAATGTGGATTGGAGAGTCTTCTGACTCTCGCAAGACCAAAGTTGCGCCTGAAATATACACTGTATATTGCTTTGTTTTATGTTGAGCATAAGGTATATATGATACACATTCATTTTACTAGGTAGTTTTTTGGTATGTGATCTATCACTTAAATGCTCTTTCACTGCATTAGTGAAACATACATAATACAACTTGCTAGCTCCAAAAGAGTTTGACTGATCAAGTGTTATAAAGGGACTGTACAAAAAAATTATACAAGGAACTTTATCATACAGCCTTCACGAATATGCAGGTCCATTATCTGTCTATCTACACCCATGCACATTCCCTAGCCATTAAGCTTCTGGAACACTGGAGGTGGAAAATTTGGTTTTAAAAGAAACAGCAGAAAAAAATTAAACATAGGTTTGAAAAGTGTGGAAATAAAAGCTAAGTTGTATTTAACTGTAAAGAAAACTGTTTTGAAGTGGAAAATCTTACAAAACTCTAGCAAACCTCACCCTGAGAATTTACACATCTTTTCATTTATACACAAATACCACCCCCATGTTTTAGCCTTGGATGTAGGAAATCAGTTTATTATAACCCCCAGAAACAGTTATTCTGTAATTCAAACCTAATGACTATTATTTAGCCCATTTTATTGCAATGTTCAGACTGGGCAATGGCAAACGTTCATGTAAACCGTGTTTACTTAGAAATGCATGCAATAGGCAATCTAGAGGTATATGTAAAAAATCTTACACTGAAGGTACTATCAAAGCAAAAATAAATCAATCATATCCAGTAAAAATTTATCCTTGAATTTTTATGTCTCTCATATGAAATTTATAACCGTGTACAATCTAAGAATTTTGGCCACCAGCTATTAAATTTGAGAGCTTTTTGTTTTACTGTACCTGGCAGATAAGCCTGACAAAGCCTTCTTGAGGATCTCTGGAGTGCTATCTGTTGGTGGAGGAACATCAGGAACATCTGAATCACTTCTAAGATCCAACTCGTACAGTCTTTCTTCCAAATCCACTTCCTATCACAAAAAAAACCCCAACAAACCCAAGATGACATGAAAGATTATTTATCAACTATTGTGTCAGAAAACAGTATTCAGAGTCATAAACACTATTTTAGGAACTGATAATATCTGGATTACCTTCTGAAAAGCAACAATGGTGTAACTAGCAAAACCGTAGATGTTGTAGGAGACAACTGTATGCCAATAAATGTTTATAAGAAGGCCTGTACTCAGACGTTGTGACACTGTCTGCTGTGCTCAAGAAACTTTACATTCTAGGCACCAGTTTTTCAAGTATATGTGTTTCCAGAAATATTACGGCTGACATAAAATTCACGAGTTGAACAGAAATCCCCATCCCATAAATACATTCCCTAACCTACACCTCAAACTAACCTTTTATGGAATAAGGAGGAGGGTCTCCTTGTAGCTTAATGTCACATTAAAAAAACAAAAATTAAAAAAAACAAACTGTAATGCATAAAAAACAGTCCTGTTGTACAACGAGAAGAAGTTTCTGGCACAGTCTCATACACGTCAGGACTTGAATCCTCAGGCTTGAAAAGAACAACCCAAACACAGTCTGTGAATCACAGAATCAACTGAGTTAGAAGAGACCACCAAGATCATCAAGCCTAACCCTTGATCCAACCCCACTGTGATTACCAGATCATGGCACTCAGTGCCATGTCCAGTCTCAGATTAAAAACCTCTGGGGTAGAGAATCCAGCACCCCTCTGGGCAGGCCATTCCAATGCCTGATGACACTCTCTGTAAAGAATTTCTTTCTAATATCCAACCTAAATTTCCCCTGGCAGAGCTTAAGCCCGTGCTCCCTTGTCCTGCTGTTGGTTGCCCGGGAGAAGAGACCAACCCCCACCTGGCTGCAACCTCCTTTCGGGGAGTTGTAGAGTGTGATGAGGTCACCCCTAACCCTTCTCTTCTACGCTGAACAGCCCCAGCTCCCTCAGCCTCTCCTCACAGCACTTGTGTTCCAGTCCCTTCACCAGCCTCACTGCTCTTCTCTGGACCCGCTCCAGCACCTCAATATCTTTCCTGAACTGAGGGGCCCAAAACTGGACACAATACTCAAGGTGTGACCTCACCAGCACCGAGTACAGGGGAAGAAGTGACCGAGTGTCTCATGGACACAGCATTACTCAAAATAATTCCCTGTATGACTGCAACACTGCAGTTGTTTCTTCAGTACTCACTAGCGAGTGCTGGTGAAGACATCATCTAGACTGGCTGTGTGTCTAACCCAAATGCAAAACAGGCAGTACTTATTTTGGTGACAAAGTACAAATTGTCACCAACACTCAGAGCAGACTGTCAGGACTGTTTTTCCCTCAGCTAAAGCTACTGAAGGTGACCTGACTTGTTCTGATGTTGCAAACACCACAACTCCAGGGAGCTGAAAAGCTGCACCCAGCCCTGGCACAGTAGTAATGCAGAGAGCTGTCTCTAGTACAGTGGCTGGCTCTCTTGAGACCTGAACTTCCTCCTGACCTCCTTGACTTGCCTCACCTCCTTACAATCTTCAGCAGCTTCCGGCCTGCCCTGCTGCCTCAGGTTCAGTTCTTAACAATTCTGGGCACTGTTAAGTAACCATGGCTGAAAACTTTCTCTTCCACCACTCCATGCTATTTCTCTGCCTCCCTCTCTTTCCAACCTCCTGATCTCAGTTCTTTTTCCTTATTCTATTTTCATGAATTAGAAACTTCTTTTCATTCCTATTTTCCCTTAACATTATCATTTTTTATGCCTTGTTCTATGTATTTTTGTCACTTTGGAAGCCAGCAGAGGTATATCCTCCCTCTCTGCCCTTCCGTAAGACACGACGGAATTAAAGTGCCAACAACCCCAGCCATGGATGGCGTGGTTATTCATTTTGCAGGAAGCTACACAGCAGTGTAACCTCTGACTCGGCGGGTGGCCTCTGCAGACAACACATGGGAGAAGATAGGGCTTTCCAAAACTGGTCACCCAAAGCCAAAGGCCGAGCCCACACCCAGGGGTGGGCAGAGGTGGCCATGGAGGGGCAGGGGGCTGGGAGCTGACCAGGGTGCTGCAGGCGGGCTCCAGCCTTGGACCCTCCCCAGGGGCACACCATCCTTTCCACTAAAACCTGGGTTTAACCTTTCAGAACATGGGATGCTGAGCTGGCACCATACACATGCACAAAGAAAACAGAGAACAACAGGAAGAACATAGGTTTGTTTTTTTTTTAATGTTAGGCCTGAGTTTCTCATTCACTTTATGTACCACACATGTGCCCAAGGTGAAATTCTTGATTTTACACCATTTACTTCTTAAAAAAACATGACCAGTGCTTCTCTATTCCTCGAAACCCCACAGCTGAATAACTATTAGATAGACACTGTCTACAATTACTATAAGTAAGAAGAGCAAATTAGCTGTGGTCCCGACTTCTGAAAGTCAGTAAAAACAGCAAGAAAAAGCACATAAATCTGTGACTGCAACCTTGCTATTCAAAGTTGTTTCTCATAACGTTGTGCCATAGCTTAGGAAATCAATGACAGATGCAATTAGGGGGATCACAGCTCTCTCCCAAAGCCACATTCCCACTCCTGTGACCTGCACTGGAATGCAGCAAGCTATCTGTGCAGTTCTAGGAGACACTGCACAGATGATACCAGGCAGTAATCCTGGCCCTAAGACCATGACTTAGCGTCTTTAATATTAATCCCTGCTTGCAGACGGCAGGGACGTTCTCTCTTTTAAGCACTCAGACCTAAGAATACCCTCAAACTTTCTTGTTCCATTTTGTTATTGCAGAGAATATTTCCTTATTCCACTGGTGCTGAAACAATTTTTCGGCGGCAACAACAAAAAAAGAATCATACTTAGCTTTATGCCTCTGGTCTTTAACACACAACTATCATTTATACATCTCATTATAAGCAATGCTTTAAATTTTCTATTTCCAACATCTGAATTCTATTTCAACATCTGAATGTCAGGTGCATGGCATTTTTCAGAGTATCTAAACACCCTATAGAAGGAGTCTGTGTTTGTCCAACGTGTTTTTCAGTAACTCATGACTTGTACTGCTACTACAGCGACCTGCAAGTTGCATAGAACTCGGTGCGTTTTTTTAGCCTTACATTGCCACAATAACCAGTGGGAATCAACACTTCAACTTCCCTTTGTAACATACCTCAAAAATTACCTTGAATACTTTATTTTCCAGTTAACTGATATCACTGCCACAACAGTTTCCTGAATGAGGTGTTTAATTTGTAAAGCCAAAAGCCAAAAAGGAAGTTTCTCACTTAAAGCTAGTTAATTGTCTTCAGCATCACTAAGTGCTTAGAGAACCCCATCACTAGGGGACAAGAATTTCTTGTTAATTGTTTCTAAATTATTTTACATGATTGATTATAAACATTCCAGTTTACAGCCACAAATAACAACCATCATTATGGAAGGAAGCACTAAGTTAATAATTCTCAAAGCACTCCAAAAAAAAAAAAAAAAAAAAAATTCAAGACTCTTGCTACTGCAGCTTGACCTTGTAGAAGCAGTTTTGAAGTTCGGTACAAACCCAAGCAGCCCCTCCTTCTCCTGCTCCTCAGGTTTGAGATCTGGCCAAGATGAATACTCAGGAACATCAAGTACCTGTGAAGGACCATGGGAAATGCCACAGGTTTCATACTGTGTGTAGGTATTGACAGGTTTTCAAACGTTAATTGAAAACAGCATAGGCTGTACTGCTCTAAGTGACTAAGACATTTTCAACCCCAACTCCAGATTAAATGTTTTATCCAATGTGTTTTCATTTTTTCCTAGAGTTCTCAAACTCCAGGTGACAGAGCCCTTTATGTGCAGCAAGTGTGCCACGCCCGCCTGCTTGATTCACATCCAAAGCATCTGTTATGGGTAGATGTTGCAATGATACCATTGCCTTGCTTCTCCTCATTTGGAGGCACACGTTCCTTCAAGAGAACATATCTGATCAGTTCACAGAATACAAGCCCAACAAGACCGAGATGATGCAGGACTAACAAGAGCAGGGATGGAGGCCAGCGCAACAGTTATTCACACACTGAAGAGCTTGGTGCATAACAAACACGCCTATCGGACAAACCATGACACTCATCAGCTTTCATCATTTCCAAAGTACCCTGAGACAAAGGCTTACTTAGTTGCAGGGGTTTGATTTGCTTTCATTTTTGTGTTCTTAAAAGAAAAGGCTTTCATCCCTAAGCTAAATCTTCTGTACAAACCACAAATACTAGGACACACAAGGGAGGAACTCAACCAGGCAAGAGCCTGAGACTCCATAACAAGAATTCAAAACATGTGACATCTTGCCATAAATTAAGCTTCCATGTGGATTTCTGCTTGCAGGTTATTTCACAACAGCTCACAAAATACAGCCATGTGTCATGCATCAAAAATAGACATGTCAATCTTTCATCACCTAAAAGGCCATATGCCTCTGAATTCCTGTTTTGTACCACATGCCCTCCACTACAATTAACACATGCCAAGGGAACCATGCACCAGGATTATTCTAGTTACAAAGGCACTTGCAGTGTTTCCCTGGCACTGGTTTTTTCCCAGGACAAAATAAGGAACTCCCAAGTAAACAACAAATACATTTTTCTTGGAGAATGCAGCATCTTCATGAAGATTAACTGAGAAAATTAACACATTCTACAACTTACATGAAAAAGTTAGCAAGCACAAGAATTAGTTATTGTCACTTTATAAGTCTGTGTAACTGTTACTTAGAGTAAGTTTTCTCCTCCATCTTTGACTTTTTCTGCAATCTCTCTCAAGTTTTACACTGAAGCAAAACAGTTAGAACACAATGCAGTGTATTTAATTAGATGTACCTTGATACCCTCCTCTGAAGTTGAGATACCACAGTATCAGAAGATCCTGAATAATGAAACTTTTTTCCCCAAACTGTGAAATTCTGACACATGTGAGGGACCTGAACATACTGAATCAGAGACTGAAACCTACAGACCTTTTAATCTCTGCATTAGTACTAATTCACCACCATTTCCAAGAAAACAGAGGTTTGGAAGTAGTCTGCCCTTATTATTATTATTACCACCACAACTGTGGGAGACAGCATGGAGGTCAGGCTTCTCTGTGAAAATTAAACTGCTGAATTTTCTCGATATTCCAAAAGAAGTAAGTCAAATGAAGTCACTAAGCAACCCACAACAGACAGGTCCACCAGAATCCATACGGCCATCAGGAATTTCATTTATCTCCCAGCAGGTTTGCAATATTTTGGACATCAAAGATCCAAGTCCCAGACTAAGCTTCACAGATGTGAGCAGATTCTCTAGCAACCAATTCCCTGAAAAGGCTGTCCCATGGAACAGAAACACCTCTTTCAATACCACAGGAGAAACAGTGGTTAGTGATTCCAGTCTTGTTGAAGTTACAAATAATTAACAACAACTCTGAGCAAACAGGCACTTGTTCTCACAGCCAGCAATGCAATACGATTCCACTTCCCTTTCCCTGTTCTGCTCTGACAACTCTGTACAGTACAAAGAGGAATAACTACGTGATTACTTCCAAGACACACTCATTTTTTGGAAGCATTTGAAAGCAGTGTCACTTACTTTCTAGTAAAGAATGCAAACAACTGAAATTTTAAAAGAGGCATGAACATATGTAGATCAATCTGTAAAACTTTAACTGATTTATACATAGTAAGTATTTGAATGCCAAGTCATTCCTCTTGCTCCCGAGGGCTGCAAAGTATTTATGAAGGCACTTTGACCAGATATTCTTAGGCAAAGAGCACCCAGGGCATGCAGCAGGAAGTAAGAAAGTGATAACCAAAACAAACAAACAAACAAAAAAATCACTCCTGCCACAGGACAACACCAAGAAACAGCAAACTTCTGAAACTGCAAAGCTCTACAAGGCAAAGGTATGTTCATGGGAATTTTGAAAAATGCCATCAGCTCAACGAGCTAGTGAGCAAGTGGAGACATGGAGACTCGTAGAGCCTGGGAACTTAAAAAAGAAATATCACAAAGGGCACATTATATTCCTTCCTACAAAACCAAGGAAGTTAACATTCCTTTAAAATAATATGGATGTAGAAAAAGCTACCAGTTGTTTTCAGTTAGTGTTAAAAAAGACCTACTAATGAGAAAAAAATCGGCTTCACCTAAATTCAGTAGGAAATGAGCATTTGTGACATAGTAAGCGTAACATGAAAAGAACCAGACAGCACACTGAAAACAGGACTAAAAGTAGAATATAGAAAACCCTCCAGAAATATTTAGCATTTCTGGAGTTCTTCAGCAAACACAGAGGGCTTCTCTCTACTTGGGCAAACAAGGTGCTTTAAAACATGTTGCCTTTATACACCTGGAAGTCTGAACTGGGATAACGAGGCAGCAGCACAAAGCAGACATCATATGAATGGAGACAAACAAGTTTTCTCCTTCATTACAAATGAGGAAGAGGGTGATGTTTCTGAGCTGCATACTAGAAAGCAGTGTAAACCCGCTGCATCACGTCCATCCTGAGTAGTTACAAACCAAAGAACCAGTCTTGAGTCCAAATATGCAATTATCACACCAAATAGGTCATCTCAAAACAGCCACAGGACAGTCCACTTGCTGTAAAGGCCAGGCAAGAGATGGAGCAGAACGATAACCACCTAAGAAGCTGTATAATGTGACATCTGTGAATTCCAATGACCAGATGCCTCTCATCAAGTCACCTACAAGCAGACATTACCTGTGTGCTTATACTCAAAACAGAGTCCAAAACTGTGACCCCACTGATGAAAAACTCAGTCCAAAATACTGGTTTATCCCTACAATTACCAATGGCACTAAAGACAGCTTAATGTCTAAAATCAATCCCTACTGTCACTTGTGAGCTATGACAACAGTCACTGGTGAACAACTCTAGAGGGAACAGGAGGGTCCCCCAAATAATGCATCCCAACCTCTTCTGTACAGTGGAAAAAAAATAAATATCTTCTATTCAAGAGACCAACACAAATGTATGCACATGGAAATTCATCTCCTCTGTCCAGCATCTTAACTGCATACACAGCACCAGAGCCCTTTCTGTTCAACATCATCCAAAACTGGACAAAACACTAGACTGCTGAGCAGTTAAAGTCAGAGCATAGTAGGCCCATAGGCAAGAAAAGCATTTTCCTCTCTGAAAATCACACAAGTAAACCAAGAATAATATTAGCAAGCTTTAGGGGCACCCTTTTGCGATCCAGAGAGCAGAGGCTTTGAACGGGGAGAACTCTTTGAAGGCAGCTCACTGCACACCTCAGAAATGAACTTAGTCTGCAAAATAAAGCAAACCCGAACAGCTTCACAGAAAAACAGCTTTTTGAGCATGCTGCTACAAGAAACAATGTGTAAAAGTCAATTCTCATCTACAGAGAAATAGTCTCTGCACAGCTACAGTCTAAACACTACCTCATGTGATCACAGCCCTCAATGCAGTGCAGCACAGCACTACAAATTTTCAAGTTCACTGGCTTCCAGTTAAAGCAATCAAAGAACAGAATAAAAACTACTGAGTTTCACTTTCCAGTTCCTTGCCACAACGCCTAAGGCAGACTGCACACTCTGCAACATCGACATCCATGCAGGTTTAAACAGTTACTGATTGAAGTAAATATACCATGTATTGCTACCTCAATTTAGCAATCAGAAAGCTTTTTTTTTCTTTAATTCCAGTTACCAAATTGAGACCTTCTCTTTCATTTTGTTCAGACAATTAGCAACAGTGATTTGGTGATGTGCTTAGCTTTTGTAGAGATAAGCCTTAACTCCACAGCGAACAAAAGAACAGCACTGTGGCTGTTTTGCCACTGTAATGAACCTGATGCATAGACTTAGTATTTCGAAAACCTCTTGCCTTAGCAGAAATGTCATACTGTAAGTCCTTTCCAGGCCAGAGGTGAATGCCTATCACTTAAAAGGCCATAAAACAGAAACATTTGCTGCGGAAATGCTGACACAGCTTTTAACTTGAGTAAATCACCACTCAGTGTTAGTTTCCATGCTACTGTACCTGCCCAGCCACAATGCAGCCTGGTCCAGTGTCCTGGTTTTGTCCGGGAGAGAGTTAATTTTCCTCCTACTAGCTGGTACAGTGCTGTGTTTTGGGTTTAACAGAAGAATAATGTTGATAACACACTGATGTGTTGGCTGTAGCTGAGCAGTGCTTACCCCAAGTCAAGGACTTTTCAGTTTCCCATGCTCTGCCAGTGAGGAGGTACGTAAGAAGCCAGGAGAGAGCACAGGCAGAACAGCTAATCTGAACTGGCCAAAGGCTCTGCCAAAAAGTATCATGCCCAGTATAGAAACTGTGGGGAATTGGCTGAGAGAGGCTGCTCTCTGTTGGGGAGGGCATCAGTCAGCGGGGGGTGAGCAACTGCGTTGTGCATTGCTTGTGCTTTCTTGGGGTTTACGTATTTTTGTTGCCTCCCATTTTAAATAATGACGATGAAAGTAATAATAATAAATAGCAATAACAACAACAATAACAGTAATAATAAGTGTTCTTATCGCAACCCACGGGTTTTTACCTTTTTTCCCCGACTCTCCTCCCCATCCCACCGGGCAGGGGGCAGTGCGTGGGTGGTGCTCAGCTGCCGGCTGAGGTTACACCACGACATCAGCCCCTCTTCCAAGGGGCGAACACACGACACGCAGCCCGGCAGCCGAGCTTTCGCTGCGGGCCCGGAGAGCAACCCGGAGGCTGCCATTTCAGCGGAGGGGGTGGCAGCGGGGCAGAACACGCGTGGGCCCCAACCCTGCAGCGCCTCCCCCTCCTCACTCCCGCTGCCCGGAGCGCTGCCGCCGGGCAGGGACTGGGCATGGACCGGGCAGCATCCCTTAAGCCCAGGCCCGCGGGGGTGGAGGCACAGCCGCCTCCCTGCCCTAAAAGCCGCCACTGCCGCCTTCCCTCAGCGCGTCCTCACCTTGTCGCTCCCCGCTTCCTCCTCCTCCTCCTCCTCCCGCTCAGCAGCCGCCCTCCGCCGCTGCCGCGCCAACATCGCGCCGCGGGAGCGCAGCGCCCACCGGGCGGGGAGCGGGCGCAGCCGGGGCCGCGATGGGGACGGCGAGGGCGCCGAGGCTGCGCCGCGGAGCCCGCCCGCCTCCTCTTCCCTTCTCCTCCTCCTGCTGCTGCTGCTGGGAGCCCGGCGCTATCCCCGGCACCGGGAAGGAGGCGCTCCGGCGGCTGCGGGAGCGGAGCGGGGGGGGCGGTGTCGCCCAGGTGCGCCCGGCGCTCCGCCCCCGCCGCTGGCACCGCCCCGGGCCGGGGGACACCGGCGGGACCTGCCGTGCTGCCGCCCCGCTGCCCGCGGGGGCGGTGGGCGCCCGCAAACCCCCAGAACTCCGGGTTGTTTCCTCCCGGGTGCCGGAGGGGCCGCGGTGTCGCTGCGCGCCTGAAATCAGGGGCAGGCATCTCCACGCAGCCCTGGTATCAGCCTCTCATCACCGCCCGAGCTGCAGCCCACGAGGGTACCGCTGGGTGTCTGGGGATGCTTTGCTTCCTCATGCCTGCCCACCCACCCACTCCATGTCCATTTATAGGGGCAGCGCTTGGCTCATTCCCTGCCCCACCGGGCATAGTGCCACCAGCCTGTACAGCAATGAAGCACAGCTGCCTGCGAGCTCACAGGTGAGAGAAATGCTCTGCCAGGTCAGTTACACGCGCTGAATTCCTGCAGCCGCCCTCTCACAGTGCTTGTGCCTGCTCTCAGCCTTGCCATGGCAACAGCTGGCTGCCCCGGAGGATTCCTATAAAGACATTCGGTCTAGATGTCACTTCACCGTCCACACACTGGTTTATTGTGCCTGCAAACACAGAACCAGCACCTCTTCTGAGGCACTGTTTAGCTGCTCCAGCTGTAGTTTATATTATCTGTATGGTGACTGGTTTCACCAAGCTTGATTTGGTTTATTTCATTATTTAGTTTTATTATGTAAACAACATCATTATTATTATGTCCCTCCAAAAGTATGCTTGGCATGTTTTTGCTGTAAATGCCATGGTTCAGGAAGTTAGAGTGAGATGCTGTGAGTGGACGCAGATTATGGCATTGGTAAACCGACTCTAATCTTGCTGCCAAAAGTGTGGACCCTCTGGTATTCAGGAATAACAGCCACTTCTGTGAAAGGTTTTCCCTGTGCACTGCTGACATCCCCAAGCATGTGCAAAAAGCTGGTGCGCTGAGAGAAGGGCCACTTCAGCACAAGGCAAAGCAGAGACCCAGTGCCAGGCCAGAGAGGACACAGTGGCGCAGCTTGTGATATTGTGTCCCTCATGGATGATGGCGACAGCACCAGCACACTGCAGTTCAATGATATGGCCTGGACTCTCCAGCACCTGACCCTTGCTAAGTATAAATTTAATGTATTTCTTCATAAGTGAAACATCATGAGGGTTAATTTTGTTGGAAAAACTCAACTCTTCTTCCTCTCAATAAGAGAGGGTGGGAAACAGTTCTCCAGCAGGTAAGAAGCCTAAACCATAGAAAGTGAGCAGAGTGGATCCCAATGGATAATGAGGCATAATTTCTACTCTCTCCTCTTTCAGTATGTTTCTCCAACAGAGTTTTCTCTTGCGAAGGTTTCTCCAGCAAAGCTCTCAGAAGAAACCAGTTTTCCTTACTTCAAGCGCAAGATGTGGGTTTACCCTGTTGGTCCTGCAAATGGGAGGTGTCTAAGGGAAAGCATAAACATTTATTTTCTCTATGCAGAGAAAATAAGAAGTGGTTTGTCTGGTCTCTGCAGCTTTGCCACCCATGGTGGCTGCAGCATGTGGGACAGACATCCAGGCTGTGTCCTCTGGTATGCAGGTCCCACACATGGGTCAATAGTCTGGGTTAGGGTGGACACCAACTGATCTGCATCCACTGTGGAGCAGCTGAGTCTGGATGAAGAAGTACATGCCTTGTTATAGCCCTTCCTGGTAAACCTGGTCTGAAAAATACAGGGCTGAGAATGACCAGCTGCTATGCTTTTGCCATGGAAAAGACTTTACTGTGTTTGACAGGACAGAGACAATGCTCCAATATCTGCATAAAGATCATTAAGCATATTACATCCCATACATTAAGAGCCTCCATTTCTCCTACTTCTTTGCTCCATCCTTAACCTAAACAGTGAAGAGGAAAAGAATTCATCTAGAAAAGCTCAGAGGAAAAAATAATTGTTTAGCAAATGGTGTGATGGAAGAAAGTAACAATGGCAAAGAAGGAAAAGGTGAAGTACTTACATTAATGAACAGAGGCAAGGCAAGTGCAAGAAGATGAGTCACCACATTTCGTGAATAATAAAGGCAGCAAGCAATGAGCAACTGGTGACAGTGGGGTGAGGGAGTAAGCAATCTTCCCGGAAGGGCCACTTGGGGAGAGAGAGAATTTAAAACAAGGACCAGGCCCCAGCAGGGTCAGGTGGCAACCCAGCCCTAGCTTCACTCCTTCTCTCTCCTGGCTGGTTGCTCCTGCTGTGGTCGTGCACCTTTACACCCCAGGAGCTCTCAGAAAGGTGAGGAGGGACAGCAAAAGTAGCTGTATCACAGCAAAATTTTTCAAACCTCTCCAGCTCAGAGGAAAGAGACAAGGGCCCCCAGAAGAGCTGTGGGGCAGGGGGCTTAGGGATCAAGCAGATGGTGGGAGTAGAGTTGTCATGATTCTCAGTTGCAGCACCTTGCAGTCATGGGAGCCCAGTATGTTTCTTGAGTTGCAGCTGGTTAGACAGGTTGGATGGGAATTTTCCAAGTCAACACCCTGTTACTCAGGTTGCTTTGGGGCAAGTAACTACACTGCCTGGAATGTAAAATCACTTCTCAAAACATTGTGACCGTGCAAGGTTTCACAACATGTGGCAGAAACCTCCATGTTCTCTGTGGACAAAGGTATCAGCATGTTGGCCACCGACTTTTCTGGTGTGCAGATATTGTCACCTCTCTTGGATGGATTTCCATATCTTCATAGGTGAGACCTCAGAGTTTTATGCTGCTCTGTCTTGCCTTTGCTTTCCCCTTGTATTCCCACATGAATTTAGTGGCTCAAAGTACCAGTAAACAACCCAAACCTCAGCTACCTACACAATATTATCAGAGCAGAAAAGCCCCTAACAAGTGCATCCCTGCACTTCCCCCAGCTGCCCAAAGTTAAGGCACATCACCTGCCCTGGCCATGCTTCCCCCTGCCCCACACTCCAGTTATCCACAGCAGGCAGATCTGCCTTGCCTGCTGAGACAGGAGCTGCCTCTCTGCTCTGTGCCTTGACCTACGTACAGGAGGAGGAGTTCTCTGCAGGCAGACGCAAAACTAGAGCCCTGACATTAAAACAGTTATATAAGCCCTTACACAAGCTGCACACAGCTCCAGACAGAAAGGCAGCCGGCATGGGGCTGCTGATGACTCCACTGACCAACAGAAAAGCCCTTGCATGGGAGAGAAGCAAGGCAGAGCTGCTTTGTAGCTGCAGCAGCAGAAGGGAATGGAAGGAACTGGTTCCCTGTCTGCTCAGATGCTGAGGAACAAAAAATATCTGACTCAAAGTGTGTTGGAAAGAATGACACATCTCCACTTGCAACACTGGGGGTCCCTGTTGCTGGCAGTCTCAGAAACAGAAGTGGGTTGTGAGTTTTGGGGCTTTTTGAAATGGATTACTACTAATGCACAGAAATGAGACAAGTGGAAAATGTCGATATTGACTGGTCAGCATAGACAGCAGTGTCAAGCCATGTCAACAACAGTTCAGTATCCCCTCAGAAAATATTAATTTTGAATGACATTGTAATGTGCTGCATTTAATAAATTTATAAACTTTTTGCATCCTTAGATCATTCTAAAGAGGATAGCCTCAAGCCAGAAAGAAGCAGAGGGAACAGCGATACAACAGCCTCAGATCAGGCTGTGTGTTTGTTCTCCAAAGCACAAGACTAGCTATTAATACGCTGTGCTCCCCTGACAAAACAAAGAGCTGCAAAACACTGCCTGGTGCTGCCTTGAGACAGTGTATGAGAGCAGGGCATGGGAGCCCAGGTGCTTGGGATATGCTTGAAGCTGAGATTCCAGGTCAGAAGCTCATTATTACACAACCTGTGCACTCTGAGATGAATCCTCCTCCAGCTTTAAACACTAGACTCAGTTTCTGGGCTAAAAAAGGAAAGCTGCACTGGAATATAGGCTTGTATGAGCAAATAAAGAGGCTGTTTTCCCCCTTTTAAATGTAAACAGCATGAGCTCTAATACTTTCTTGGTGGGTTTAACGCAGGTTAAAAGCCAGTGATGCTTTGACACGGCATCCTGAATAGAGCATACATATCTATGTTTCAGTAATTTAAATCCACTGGCAGCCCTGAGCTGTTCTTTTATGTTTAGTTAATATGTCATGTAATCTGTTTACATTTGATAGTCTGGCATAAAAATATCGTAGTCTGTGGTATTTGTGGTGGATTATTTGCTTATTAGTTGTACATTTGAACTTTATATAATAGGCCACTTGTATGCCAGAAAACAAAACAACAAAATAAACTGACCTCATTATTTCCAAGTTATGCATAAAGTCTGAGGAACATAATCTAGTGACTGCTGTGAAAGCTCTGGCAGCAGAAACCTTTGCCCCAGGCTGCTGTCACCTTCTGTTTGGTCCAAGTGACTGCATATTGCACAGCTACTGAGTTATTCTTGATCCTTCCTTCCTACCAAAATCCCAGGGATGCTCCTGCTTTTTCAAAAAATATAGAAAGGGTTCATATACAATGGTTGGTTGGCAAGCTGCTGCTGTTTTCATATTAGATGTGAAATTAATTCTTGAGCTTGTTGAGTCTGTCTGAACTTGCCATGAATCTGCAACACACCCTTCCTGTGCAATTTCACATGCCCTGTATGTTATAATATCCATGCAGAGCCTTTCTTTTCATACAAGCCTCTGTTTGGAATACCATAATTTAGCAGCTTACAACTCTTCACTGCTAGCAGGGGTGCCTTTTGCAAGGAGCTGTGGGCCCAGAAAAAGGTGGAGACAAGCCTGATGAGAAAACAGACTGCCTGATCCCAGGGGTAGAGACTATACATTTGCAACTCCAGCTGGGAAAGGGTGAAGGGGTAATCACTGGATTGTTTAAAAGGACTAATAAATAGCATGACCCTGTCGAAACACAAATGACTGCCAGAGAGAAAAGAGGAGCTGGCTCCACTCTGGACAAGTCTCATCAAATGTAGCACTGACAGAATCAGCTGTTCCCCTACAAATTCAGACTGAAGTATTTGGAAAATCTAGTGCTTTGGGCAGGACTGAAGAAAAAAACCAGTCTTCATAAAGTTTTATAAGATGCTTTCAAAAAGGACTCGCTAGATACACAATAGTTTCTTCAGGTGACCTCCACAGCTGGGGCTGCTGCACAGTGGACCACCAGCACCTTCAGCCTGGTGGAGACTCAGGGGGTGCTGGGACACTTGGTCCCTCACAGGATGAGATTGGGAGCCCTAACCCACAGGCTGCAGCAGGCAGGGTAGGGCAGAGGAAGAGGAGACCAGTTGCCTCCTACACAGCTCCTACTCTCTCTCTGGCAAAACTTCCTTGACAGGAGAAACTTGCCCAAACAAACTCATTGTGCCCAGAGGTGGAGACCATTTACATTAACATATACATGGTTGGCACCAGTCTTAACACTGCAAGTGCCTGCGACTTACAGCCAGCTGTAAGAGAGAATCCCTTCTGTATGATGACAAGGGAACTGTGCTTGTGCCCAAACTTTACTTCCCTCTTCAGTATCAGGTCATTCTGGTTCTTCCTATGTAACTGAGCAGACCACAAAGCCCTTTGAGAGCTAGGCTCTCAGGGAATGGGCTTTCCTACCACAGCACAAGCAATTCCCATTTTGTCCTGTGGCAACTGACGTGCTCCCCCACATGCCAAATACGAGACTGAGCCCTGGTCCCATCAGTGGGTATACGGCATCTTCTTACGCCAAGACAAAATACTGTTTGGCAATTTCAGCAACATCGGCCTTTCTCAGGCCAGAGCAACTCTTCCATGTGAAGTATTTGCTTGTTTACTTCATTTGTGGTGCCCAGAACACAGCTTGCACATTTGTTTTCTGTCAGTGCATTTGCTCCTTCCTCCCCCCTTTTGATACTGCTTTCAAGGAGGTTTATGTAATTTCATTTAATTGAACTCTAGTATTACCCACCCTATTACATTCGAGTTCATAAGAAAAGTTCATCTGAGGTATGAGCAGTCATATCACCATTGATTTTTAGCAGTTTATGAAATATCACTCTGTTTTGCCAGCAATACCATCTTACTATCTTATCTCAAGGGACAGGAGGAGCATTATGGCATACTCGGAGTGTATTTTATAAGTGGCGAGCAGCCGACAGGATGCAATTAAGCCAAGTATTGCAGTCACGGCCTGGAAAGGTTGCCCTATAAAATCTTGGTTTACTGCCATTTTGTTGTGGCTGTCTTCAGATTGAGGTACATCCTGTCCTTTAAAAAGGTGTTCCTGCACACTCACTTAGGTGAATTCTGTGAACGTTACCTTCCCGGGGTATAGTCAAAATTGATACACTAGAAATTACTGGTTATAACTTTGGCATCTTTGCCATCTTCCTCCAAGCGCTGTGCACTGGAACTTTGTTACACAAGATCCTGAGCTCTTTACTAGGGGAATATATGTTGAGAGAAGTGTCCTCCCCTTACCTAAAGAGCTAAGAAAATGTGAACATCAAAAGACAGAGACTTGTGGTCTCTACTCTTTTTCAAGATTCCAGGCTTGTGGTTGAAAGCCTCTCAGCAAATCCTGACTAGAAACTTCTGGATGTATGCCACAGCACTCCTGTTCCAGACCTCACTTTTCTCCTCCCAAAGTCACCAGCACATGCAGGGGCAGCTCTGAGCAAATTCTACTTAAGCCTCTTTTTCTTACCTGAAGGTGCCAGATTTGTTGGGAAAGAACTTGATCCCGGGCAGCTTCTTCTAGAGACGTGCTCTCTGTGCTAAAAGGGCTAAGGCATCTGGGGTCAATTAGCCTATTCCCCAGTCCCCAAACCCCTCAGCTGGCTGCCTGCCTCGATCACGGTGAAGGAGGGATCTGCAATACCAGAACGATTGAGTTCTGGTTGCCCAAAAGAGGCACTGGTTCTGCTTCTTAGCATTTTCAGCTCTCTCTGGGGCTCTGACCAAACTGGCCGGTCCCCAGATGGGTACTGGCAGAAAAGCAGGAGCCAAAATGGGAATGGAAAGCAACCACAGCAAGTGGCTTTCCACTGCTTCTACTGTGTGCCAGAGAGGTGCCTGCTTACCTTGAGCCTGCAGTGCAAAGCCAAAACAAGAGAAAGAAGTGCAGAACTGTATCTTCAGGCTCAGTCACTCTTTCATCCAGGGTTTTTTACATGTAATTCAAACTTAAGAAATTCTTTGTTTGCCATACAGGAAGACTCACTTTCAGCAAGCTGCTGTACCAACATGATGCTTTCTGAACAGTATCCTTCACACCCTTATGGCAGCTAACCAAAGCTAGTAGTGGAAGAAATTACCTGGGTGTCTCACTGCAGCCAAGCATTCCCTGCTGCCCTGTCTATACTGCCACTAGAGTTTCATGTGAGCCATAGAACATGAATTGACTTCACTGGTTATGGGAGATGAAAAGGAAAACATGAATGTGAACAGAGCAGGAGCTGGTAGACGTGACTGAGAAACCTGTAGAAAAATTATAGTTTCCTCTGTGGGGCAAGAAATGGCAGGATCCCTTATCCCAGGAGTCTTTGGCAATGCCGCTGCAAACTGAGGTGAGAACTGGGGTTCAGACTGTCACAGTGGGAAGTTGCCCCTTCTGGATGCAGGTGTTTCAGTGGTCTACATCTATCCTTCACTAGAGAGAAGAAAGCACGGGGAAAAAAGCAAAACCCTAAACAGTCCTCTTTGCCTAAGGATTCAGCTTATTACTGCAAAATCAGACGCTCAGTCCTCCTGCTTCCTCAGCAGCTCCCAGGCTCCTCAGCATTCTCCCTGCCTTCTCCCTCACACCTCCGAAGAGCAGGTTCAACCACCCTGTGCTTCTCTGCACGTGGCCAGCACGTGAGGCACTTCACCCTCTCACCCAGAGAGTGATGTTTAGCGTGGCAGAAGCCACCACATTCCCTGAGGCCTGTGAAGGTGCCACTCAGCCTACGGCATGATGCTCGCAATCCCCGTGACCAAACCCCATGCTGTTGCTGAGGTGACGTGGAGTTTGCAGGGCTGGAAGGTGCCACGCATTGTTGAGATAGAGGGAAGTAATTGCTTCCTGCTGCCAGGCTGCTGTGCTCCAGAAAGTCTCAAAGAAAGGCATGGTTCACACCAAAAGGAATTGTGAAGGCTCCAGCCCTGGCCCCATCCAGAGAGATGCTCTTGCCCCCTCCATTATAGCACAGCAGCCTCTGTTGGCACAGTGCAGGCAGAAGGATCGTGTCCTTCGTGACCACACAAATAGATTTGTGTCTTTCTTTACTATATTCTAATAAAGTTACAAAGTAAACAGCCAGCCTCTGTGTGGGTCCTGAGGCATTTAGGTTTTGTGTGGTGGGAAGGAGAGCACCGGGTCTGCCCAGATGCTCTGCTAGGGCAGAGGACTGGCCCTGGCAGCACATAGTGACTCCTTTTGATATTTATCCATGTGCTGAGACTTACCGATCACTTGTTCTCTTGTCACTGGTTGTGCCAGGTTAGAACCAGCGTGGACGAGGCAGCAGGACCTTGCTGAGCCTGCCTGGGTTCAGAGGAGAAGTGACTCAAGGGGCTTGGAGCAAGGGAAGCTCAGTGTGACCTGAGCATGTTCTAGTGATTGACAAACGAAGAACCTAGGGGTAACAATTCAGATAAAGCCCATTATTGTGATAAAACCCCCCTAGACAAGTCCAGGTGTGTTATTCGGCAGGCTGTAGGAGGGAAGCCGAAAGCATTAAGCTTCCACGTTTTTCCTCATGCCCTTCCCAGGAGGGCCGGGGGCTTCAGATGGACCTTGCCTCTGCTAGGGAGGACACGGAGGACCTGCCTTGCCCTGCGGACACAGCGCTGTGGTTTCCAGCCGCCGGTCGGGAGCGCTCCTCGCTAGGTGGAGCTGCCGGAGCGAGCACGGCGGAGCCGGGAGCGGCCCTGGGAACCAGCCCCGTCATCACCGGGGGGCCCCCGAGCCGCGCCGCCTCCCAGCGCTGCTCCTGCAGCTCTCCGTGCTCCTGACAGCGCGACTTGGTCCGGTTACACTGAGACTGAAGCGGAGCAAGGAAGACCTTGAACGAAGCCGTGCTGCGAAGTATACTGCTCTCAGTGATTTCTCCATCATTTGGTCTCAATCTGCTAAGCAATGCGTCCCTGTCAGCCTTCGATGTGACAAAAAATGCTGAAATATGATTTTCTAAAAATCACAAAAATATGCACATAATGATAGTCACTGCCACTGTTTTCTTCCTCCCGCCCCCACTTAGATAATCAACTTAATGATTTCCAGTTCCCTGACACTGGACCACCCTGTGCCAACAATTTCTAAGCTCTCTCTGCTGATTTCCATGAGGGACTGCTTATAGATCGATAGCAGTGATGGCCTAGTGTACCTATACTTGTGAAATACAGAGTGAGGGAAATAACATAAAAGCTCCTGCTATGCCTGTTAAATTTCCATACATTTTTGATGTTAATGTGAAACCAAAGTAAAGCCAGACATTGTTTTTAGCCATACAGTATACATGGCTATCCACGTCAATAAAATGCTCACATGGATGCCAGGGTAGTGCCTGGACCTAAACCCAACAACTGCAGCTGTGGGGACAGTCACTGCCCTGCACATGCTTGGTAGGCTCAACTGGCCATCTAGGGGGTGATGGTGAACTTCTGTTGGAGCTAAATGGTATTTTTACCCACACCTCATATGCATATACGCTGCATAGTGGGACATTTCTGTGCAACGATGCACAGTGGAAGGCAAATGGAAGGTAACTTTGTAAGGATGACACCTTCATAGCCCTTAGGCGAAGATCAAAGAGGGAGATGGAGCACCAGTGCTTCTTGTCCCCGCTGTTACACATCTGACTGACATGTACACTTTGGCATGGCTGTTAATAACAGGTTTCTAAAATAGTTTCCTTGACTGTGTCTCACCAGTCACATGCACTAAGTCTTCACAGAGTTCCCTAAGCCCACCTCAAAATGGAGCAGGACACGCAAAATCAATCACAACTGAAGACAGAGGTGAGCATAGGCATCAGTCCCCATCGCTGCTGCTCCCATTTCCAGTGGAAAGAAGGGCCACAAGAAATTGTCTTTAGCAAGTATGTGGTTAGAGAGAAATGTCTTGTCTGAAAGCAGTGTCATGTTATGGGCACATTTGTGCTGTCTGCATCTCTCAGTAGCACCACATGGCAATGCTGAGATCTGCTGTTCACTAATTAGTTAGAATAAAAGGAGAACTGGCAATCAGTAATGCCACAGGGCTATTGTTAGCAGGGCTTTGGAGCTAGGTTGCCAGCAGAGTGGTGGGTGCACCGGCAGCAGACCCCTCAGGCCTCATTAAATCCTTTTATGATGTTTCCACACTACAGTGTAACCGCGGAGGTGGTGACAGACCTTGGAGACCTAAGCTGGACAAACTTCTGGTGAGGCTTGTCCGGTCAAGAAGGGAGCATGCAGTGAGGGCAGAGCCTGAGCAGAGCACAGGTGTGGGGGCGGGAGAGGGGCTTGGAGCAGGACTGCGCCAGGAATGGTCTCAGATGGTGAACCTGAGAATGCCGGAGAGGTACTCGGCACTTGTAATCCTCTCCTCGTGGCTTTCCCCCAGCAGGGGTCAGGCTGAACCAACGATCACAAATCAAAAGTAGAAATAACTACTCTGTTTCAGCAGCAAATATTTTCAATGCTCCAGAAAGGAGGAAAATATTTTGCCTTACTGAGGATACGGAAAATACTTGAACATTTCTTTTAAGAAAAGCAGAAGAAATACTGAAATGGGAACAGATGTCGCTGCAAGCAGCAGCTTGCAACACTCTCCTCTTCGCAGCTGTTTAAAAAAGGCAATGACCAGGTCCTGTTTCCACACGCAGTCTCAGACTCTGTTCCCAGTTACTCTGGGTACACTTCAGTGTAAATGGCATGAGAAATTCGGATAGGATGTGGGGACCACAGCGTTAGCGCAGCAAAGTAACAGGAGCGTGTCCTCAGAAGTGACTGGAAGCCCTCGGGGAAGGCAGAGCTCGCAGCATCCACCAGCGGCTGAGACGGGAAAGCTGCTCCCCGCAGAAAAAATTCCTGCGCAGTCAGAAGGAGTAAGTAACGCAGAGCGGTACCAGTCGTAGGACTACATCTCCAGTACATCCCCAGCTGGAGCTGGCAGCATTTCATAGCCCTTGGCACTCTGAAGAGCTAAAACCAGGGAGCCTGCTGTGGGGTCGCCTGCGAAATGATCCCTCTGACTTTAGCTGTCACTAGAGCTCTGCAGGCAGACACCCTGGGACAAGAATGCTAAAAAGCAGGTGAGATGTACCCCGAAGGCCCGGCTCCTGAAAATATTTCTGGCCAGCTTTGTCTTAGTTTATCGCCTAGTGAGAGGACACAGAGGATGGCATTACATGCGTGGAATTTTAATGATAACTTTATTATATTTTAGTGTATTACTGGTGTGCGATTTTGTAGTCTTACAAGAAATTTCCGTTTCCATATCTCCATTAAATGTCTGATTCATTTTCTTGGCTCATGATAATGCCTCAGGCTACATCACTAAAGAATTAGCGCTCTGTATTAGATAAATATAAGACCACATCTGATTAACCTATTAACTATTTTTAATTAGCTTTTAGTGTCCTTCAGATATTCCATGTTTTTGAGGAAGCAGAAAGAGGATTAGGCAGTACTATAGAGATGTATAAAGCTAGCATATGGACTGAGATTGTTCATCATCATTGGCAGCAGCTCTGCTGTAGGGAATCTTGCAACAACATCACAATTTTCCTGCTAGAGTGAATGCCATAATGGACACATTTGTGGAGTGAAATATGGTCAAGATAGAAAAAATTTAAATCTTTATAGCGTTTTTATGCTCTGTCTTCCTTTTTGGTAATCAGATCTTGATTAAGAGTTGGAATTAGCACCCAGAAGAACATTAGGCTTTCCTGGCTCAGTTCCTTTCCACCATGTAGGGCAGGCAACAAATGATTCAGAGGCTTTACAGTACTGCTACAACAAAAAGGTGTCTAAATACCTATCCATCACTCCAGGAAAGTAACCGACTGCTTCCTTACAATGAGGAACGTACGGTAATGGCAAAATATTTTAGTTATTAAATAAAGCGAGTACTTGATTTAGCTCATACAGACTCCTCTCCCAGTCCCAATGACTTATCAGGGCGAAAGCTGGGCAGTGTTGGGTTCCTTGTTCCCGCTGCTGGAGGGCTGGAAGAACTCTGTGTAGGGGAGAGCCAGCGCTCCTTCGGAGGCAGCACCCGGCGCACAGCTGAGCTGCAGTGCGGGTCCTGTCCCATCACCTCAAAGAACATCTGACCCTGCGATGCCAAAGTACTTTGGACCTTTTAATTTTGGGTGTTCTCATGGTTTGGGGGGTTTGTTTGTTTGTTTGTTTGTTTGTTGAGCTTTTTTTTTCTCCGTTCAGATATGGCGGGACCATTCTGGCCAAGGCGAATTTCAGAGGCGCAGCTCCCCCAGCACTCGCACTTCCTACGCCTCGATCGAGCAAACAAATAGCCACAGCTTTTCCTGGCAGCTCTTCTGACATCATTCCTTACCTCTTCTTCGCTTCCGAAGCCACTCCGTCGCCCCCCAGCCCCTCCCTGCCGCCGGCCCCCGGCCCTGGCTGACCGGGACCCCAGCGCCGGGCTGTCTCCCCGAGGCCCAGCGGGCTTTGGACGGGAGCTCCCTCTTCTCGTGGCTTTGCCTCCCCCGGGCTGCTGCTCGTCCCTGCTCCCCGCTGGCCCTGCCCGGCCATCCACTCCCCCTCTCCGCCCGCACCCCGCCGGCTCGCCCNGAAGAGCTAAAACCAGGGAGCCTGCTGTGGGGTCGCCTGCGAAATGATCCCTCTGACTTTAGCTGTCACTAGAGCTCTGCAGGCAGACACCCTGGGACAAGAATGCTAAAAAGCAGGTGAGATGTACCCCGAAGGCCCGGCTCCTGAAAATATTTCTGGCCAGCTTTGTCTTAGTTTATCGCCTAGTGAGAGGACACAGAGGATGGCATTACATGCGTGGAATTTTAATGATAACTTTATTATATTTTAGTGTATTACTGGTGTGCGATTTTGTAGTCTTACAAGAAATTTCCGTTTCCATATCTCCATTAAATGTCTGATTCATTTTCTTGGCTCATGATAATGCCTCAGGCTACATCACTAAAGAATTAGCGCTCTGTATTAGATAAATATAAGACCACATCTGATTAACCTATTAACTATTTTTAATTAGCTTTTAGTGTCCTTCAGATATTCCATGTTTTTGAGGAAGCAGAAAGAGGATTAGGCAGTAC
Organism: Grallaria varia; assembly: GCA_013396735.1. Lineage (NCBI taxonomy): Eukaryota > Metazoa > Chordata > Aves > Passeriformes > Formicariidae > Grallaria > Grallaria varia. Next base: position 928,787 of record VWZG01002742.1, read on the forward strand.
TATAGAGATGTATAAAGCTAGCATATGGACTGAGATTGTTCATCATCATTGGCAGCAGCTCTGCTGTAGGGAATCTTGCAACAACATCACAATTTTCCTGCTAGAGTGAATGCCATAATGGACACATTTGTGGAGTGAAATATGGTCAAGATAGAAAAAATTTAAATCTTTATAGCGTTTTTATGCTCTGTCTTCCTTTTTGGTAATCAGATCTTGATTAAGAGTTGGAATTAGCACCCAGAAGAACATTAGGCTTTCCTGGCTCAGTTCCTTTCCACCATGTAGGGCAGGCAACAAATGATTCAGAGGCTTTACAGTACTGCTACAACAAAAAGGTGTCTAAATACCTATCCATCACTCCAGGAAAGTAACCGACTGCTTCCTTACAATGAGGAACGTACGGTAATGGCAAAATATTTTAGTTATTAAATAAAGCGAGTACTTGATTTAGCTCATACAGACTCCTCTCCCAGTCCCAATGACTTATCAGGGCGAAAGCTGGGCAGTGTTGGGTTCCTTGTTCCCGCTGCTGGAGGGCTGGAAGAACTCTGTGTAGGGGAGAGCCAGCGCTCCTTCGGAGGCAGCACCCGGCGCACAGCTGAGCTGCAGTGCGGGTCCTGTCCCATCACCTCAAAGAACATCTGACCCTGCGATGCCAAAGTACTTTGGACCTTTTAATTTTGGGTGTTCTCATGGTTTGGGGGGTTTGTTTGTTTGTTTGTTTGTTTGTTGAGCTTTTTTTTTCTCCGTTCAGATATGGCGGGACCATTCTGGCCAAGGCGAATTTCAGAGGCGCAGCTCCCCCAGCACTCGCACTTCCTACGCCTCGATCGAGCAAACAAATAGCCACAGCTTTTCCTGGCAGCTCTTCTGACATCATTCCTTACCTCTTCTTCGCTTCCGAAGCCACTCCGTCGCCCCCCAGCCCCTCCCTGCCGCCGGCCCCCGGCCCTGGCTGACCGGGACCCCAGCGCCGGGCTGTCTCCCCGAGGCCCAGCGGGCTTTGGACGGGAGCTCCCTCTTCTCGTGGCTTTGCCTCCCCCGGGCTGCTGCTCGTCCCTGCTCCCCGCTGGCCCTGCCCGGCCATCCACTCCCCCTCTCCGCCCGCACCCCGCCGGCTCGCCCGGCGGCTTCTCCTTCATTATTTGACCCGGTAGTTGTTTTATCTGCGGCGGTGAAGTGCTTGCGATGAGACAGGACCTCTGTGAAGCAGGAGAAACGCAGCCGGGCATTGGCGAGCAGCGGGTCCCGCCAGTAACCCCGTCTGCTCCAGGAATAGTTTGGCTGCGGCGTTTTCGGGCTGCGGTTCGCTCACCCCATTTAGTGAAGTTTGTTGCCGGCGTGGGTTTCAACCCCACCGCTGCCTGAGGGGCTCACGGTGCCCCCCGCCCGCTGCTCAGATGCTGAGCGTCACAGCACAGCCCCTGGCTGCCCTCTGAGTAACTTTGCCTGGCTACAGCTCCGGGAAAACAGAAATAGATTATGGAAAATGAATTAAATATTGGTATTTGCGAATATTTCTGAGTGACAGTTATGAGAGACAGAGAGGAAGTAATGCTGACGGCTGCTTTTGGATACGTTCCTCATGCACGGGCAGCCCTATGGGCGCCACCCAACCTGCGATGCTATTTTTTAAAAAAAAAAATAATTTGCAATAGGCGACCCCCAAATAAGCATTCGTTTCTTCGAGACGCCATCTGTTCCTTACAATAGGAAAGGAGGAGAAGCGTTTGTGCGTGAGGGATCGTTTTGCTTTTCTTCCCCTAGAGAACAAGCCCAGAGGTGCCGGGCGACGAACTCCCGCCCGGGCCGGGAAGGGGACGCGGAGCGAGTGGAACGGGCGGTGCCGCTGCCCACGGGCCGGAGCCGCCGCCGCCCGCCTCTGGCAGAGCTCCCTCGGGACGCTCCCAGGAGGGAGGCAGCGGGGCCGTGGCGACGGGAGGGGGGGCCCTGTCCCCGCACCGTCTCTCCTGCAGGAGGGAGGAAAAGCGGCTCCCCTGGGTGCTGGACACGTAGCGGGACCGCCCCGCGCCTGCCACAGCACTTCCAAACCCGATTTGATATTTCTCCCCTCTCCCTAATTCAAATGCAAATCGGTCGCTTCCAGAGGCAGGCTCCCCGCTCCCCGCTCCCCGCTCCCGCTGCCTGGGCCGACCCTCGGCGCGCCCGGGGCTGCGGGGTCGGCCGTGCGGGGCTGCCTTGGCCGAGAGCTCGCCGGCTCCACTGAAACCGGCAGCAAAGGACGGTGTTTAGTTTTATTTTTAATATAATTGAGAAGTGATCCAGGGACGAAAAAACCCTCAAAAATCAAAACGGAACAAACAAATAAACAAAACAAAAAACCCCCAACCAACCAACCTACAACAACAACAACACTAACAAACAAAAAAACCAAATCAAAACAAAAAGCCACACTAAAAAAACAACATCATTAAAAAAATTCAAACTCGGAGGCTTAACTCGAACTTCCCGGAGGTGACTTTCGTGTGGCTGTGCCAAAGTTAAGGCGAAGCAAGATCCTGCCCTGTGCGCCCTTTCTCCAAGTGTCCTTTTTTCACACCTTCGTAAATCAGCCTAAAAGAATTCCGAACAACAAGGGATTATTTAGAAACAGAAGGAAACACCTTCGCAGGCAGACGATCAACCTGCTTTCTCTTCAGCTAAGAAATTTAAAAAAAAAAAAACAAAATTGAATTTCCACTCGGTCCCCTTTTTCCACGCTCGAGGACATAGAGTTGCCCATAGGTACAAGCACTGGGGCACAGACAGCACGGGGTAAAAACTGTTTAGGGTGACTCTGCGTCCCTATTCTTTCCGTGGAATGCTCTTTAGGAGCCGCATGGGATTTTTTTTTTTTTCCCTTCTAGCCTTTGGAGACGGGAATAGCCGCGAGCAGCGGGAAGCGCTGGGGGAAGTGTCCAGGGCACTCGTTACAGCCGGCCTTGGGTGTCCAACACGGGGCAGTGGCCGGGCAGGAGTGGCCGGGGCCCGGCGGGTCAAACACACAGTTCCACCATGCAATGGGCTCCAGCGGGTCCAGAAGCGTTCGGGAAGAGTCGGGTCGGCCCGCACCACCCGCATCCCAGGGAAAGGCCCGGGGAGTCGTTCCCAGGGCACAGAGACACTGAGAGAGAGAAAGGGAAAAGGGAGAAAGAAAAGAACGAAAAGGGAAGGAAGGATAAGGAAGGATAAGGAAGGATAAGGAAGGATAAGGAAGGATAAGGAAGGAAGGAAGGAAGGAAGGAAGGAAGGAAGGAAGGAAGGAAGGAAAGTAGATAAAAAGGGGGAGGGGAAGGGAGAGGAATATATAGAGAAAAATTATGAGCGGCAGAAAAGAAAAGGAAAGGGAGAAAGAAAGGAAAAAAAGAAAACGAAATGAGAGAGAAAGGGGAAAAGTAATAAAAGAAATAAAAAGTAGAGAAATACAAATAAATTTCAAAAATAAAACCTGAAATAAAAGAGGACAGGAAAAAGCAAAGGCAAAGGGAAAGCAAGAAAGAAAATTTAAAAGAAGAGGAAATACTGGAAAGGAAAAAGGAAAAATAACGGGAGAAGTAAAAGGAGAGGAAAAAGGGTAAGGA